>JABGMY010003235.1:9435-35440 GCA_014705525.1 Colletotrichum sp. HC292
CGACGTTATGTTTTGACTTTGTCGCCACAACAGCAGTATAATGTGATGTTAGACAACCGGCTTGGAGCCAAATGGGCATTTGAGGAGTGTACGAAAACCCAAGCGCAATATTTGGCGCCCAGAAATAAGCTGTGATGAGCTGCGTTTTCAGCGTCTTGGCGACGCGGCACAAAGACGCCCAGAGATGCTTGTTTTGACTCGTTGAACGCGACTGGTCTTGATTTCTGCCGTTTTCGTTGCGTATTGAATTTAGTCTTCAGACAGATAAAGGTACCAGGTGAAACAGCGTGTCACCAAAGTGGTTTTTTTAGACGAGAATCCTCTCTCTGTATTATATCGTAATTATATGTGTGTATCGCATGACTCTGAACATTTATCGTAGGGGGGTATCTGCATGCTCATGTATGCTCTTCCATCTAAACATGATGCTCCGAAATGGTGGGTTTGGTCCCAAACAAGACTCGGCACATCTTCTAACCGCGCTTGTGCTCAAACTCCTCGGCCTCGTGGCCGATCTTGACCTCCTGCTCGACTTGGGCAAGGTCGAGGTCCGCGACCTCGGCGTCGGGGCCGTCGATGACCTTGACGAGTTCCTCCAGGGTGGGGCCCTTGGTCTCGACGTAGAAGAGGTAGACGAAGGTGAGCTCGAGGAAGATCCAGCACTTTGGGGAACCGTGTTAGTCAAGTTTCTTCTCCCCAGGAGATTGAATGTTGCAGGGCGGCGACTTACAGTGTAGATGAGGTACAATTTCCAGGTGTGGCCTTCAAAGTGGTCAAAGGCAACGGGGTTGGCGTAGTTGTTGAGGGTGAGGGCAGCCTGGACGACGAGGTTGACGAGCATGAGACCCTTGGCACGCAGCTTGTACGGCAGGATCTCGATGGAGTAGCCGATGAGGAGACCGGACCAGGCGAAGGCGTAGAAGAAGCCAAAGAGCCAGATGAAGAAGATCATGGCGTAGTTGGAGCCGGGGGAGCCGTGCTCCTCGTACAGGCCGGAGCAGAGAGTCCAGAAGACGAAGGTCATGAACATGCCGGCGGTCGAGGCGAGGAAGATGGGACGGCGACCGAACTTGTCGACCTGCAAGGCCAAGGTGATGGAAACAATTAGGGAGAGACCGGTCTGACCAGCGGAGAGACCGAGCTTGGCCGTGGCGCTCTCGATACCAGCGTTGCCGTAGAGGATAGAGGTCTGAAAGATGGGAGTTAGTCATAAAGGCTAGGCCAACAAGAAGCCAGAAGAGGTATCGTCAAAAACTTACGTAGTTGGAAATGATGGCATTGCCAGACCATTGCGAGAACAGACCGAGAGAGATCAAGACCATGAGACGGTACTTGTTGCCGGCGGTGCGCAGGAAGTCAAGGTAGCTGCTGCTCTCCTTGGCGGCCATTTCGCGCTTGATGGTGTCGCGAATCTCGCGGAACTCGAATTGGACCGTAGGGTGTTCGGTGTTACCGTTGGCGTGGTACTTGCCGAGGATTTGCAAGGCCTCGTCGTGGCGATCCTTGGAAATGAGGAATCGGGGAGACTCGGGGACCCCTTTGTTCTCATTAGCTACCGGATGAGAATATCGGTCACTTGGCTCGACTTACAGAGGATGAACATGAGTTGGACGACGGAGGGAACGGCCTGGCCAAGAGCAGGAATTCGCCATGACCATTCGTTGCCGAGGAACTCGGTTCCGAAGGACAGCCAGGCGACGATCAGAGCTCCGACGTTCCAGAGACAGTTGTAGACAGTCGTGAGTCGGGCGCGATGTTGAGGATGGCAAAGTTCGGCGAGCAACATGGGCGACGCGATCTGTGCGAACGAGTTACCGAAACCAAGGAGGGCACGGCCACCCATGAACACTTGGAAAGGTCAGCTATTGTGTCGGGGCGCGGCTTTCGTGTATACTCACTGGCCATGTTCTGGCAAGCGCCCTGAAGGGCAGCTCCAGCAACCATGATAATGCATCCAATCACAATGGGGATCTTGCGGCCGAATCTGTCTGCAATTATGGGGCTTTTCTTTTGATCAGTATGTAAATCGAGACGATGCGCCGAAGAGCTTACACTGCGGGCATAGAAGCTAAACTGCCGATTTGGTAGAGAGCAGCAAGGAGACCAAGCTCGCCACCCTTGGGGTG
Source organism: Colletotrichum sp. HC292 (assembly GCA_014705525.1). NCBI lineage: Eukaryota > Fungi > Ascomycota > Sordariomycetes > Glomerellales > Glomerellaceae > Colletotrichum > Colletotrichum sp. HC292. The sequence continues at coordinate 11,562 of JABGMY010003235.1, forward strand.
GCTAAAGAACTCCTGCCATGAATCGAAGTTCTGGACGGAGTTGAAGAACATTCTGTATTGAAAAATCGTTAGTCAGTCGCTTTGAGGACGTGCATGTCGATGAGACGTACCCATCGTAACCGGTGGTGGCTGAGGCAACGCAGAGCACGAAGGCATAGAAGTACAGCTTGCGCAGACCAGGGTCTTTCATCCAGTTGACCTTTTCAAAGTCGGGAGCCTCTTCCTGAGCCTGGACGACAGCCTCGCTCTTGGGCTTTTTTTGCGAGAGACCCTTGAAGAACCCCATTGTGACAGCGGCTCAAAGGCGTCGAGTGGAGGGTAAAATATGTGTGGTGTTTGTTGCGCGTTTCTGCCGGCGCGGAGAGCAAGAGCCAGAGCAGTCTCCGTGGTATTGGGCCTGGGGATGACTGGAGAGGGATAGCAAACGGAGGTGAGCCGATCTACGACGCGGGGTCTCCAGGTCTAATATATGGATCCGGGGATCATAAGACGAACATAGGGAGGTGAATAAAGCCTGGCTGCTACAGTGCGAGTTCTTCGTACGGAGTGTCGGTCCGCAAGGATCCCAGGTCTCGAGATGGCTTTCATTGGGGCGTCAGGCGGGAACCACTTGGTCGGGATCCTTTGCTCGAAGACCTAGTCGGACCTCGACCGACCCCAATCAGCTGTCATGATCAAGCTACTCGAGAATCTCTTCGAGCACGAGCAGCCTGCAGCCAAGGTACTAGCCCATGTTAACCGGGGGTGGGAGAACGATGTGAGCAACAGCAGGGGATTGCCACTTTCATCCGGCAAAAGTCGATGAGAGGACGTTTCAAGGCAAAGCTTCCTTGCCAAGTGAGACCCTCCGCATTGCGCAAAATGCTAGTCAAGACATTGTTCCCGTACTGGAGAAAACGCCTTCTCCAAAAACTTGGGGCCGTCCGAACGGGTGAATGCGAATCGGACACCACTGCCCCCAAAGTTTTGCAATTGTATTTTGCCGGGCGTGTTGGAGTGGACACTGGCGTCCACTAGACAAGGACAAGACTAGATGGGAAAAAGGTGTGCGCGTTCCACTTGCTGAACGTTCCCCCTGGGGTCCCGTGGAGAAGACCATTCGAAGTGGAGGCGGCAGGGAAGAAGCGTCCCGGTGGAGGTTGCGACGGTCTCGCCCGTTGGCCTCTTCGTTGTTCCCGAGAACAGACGGTTTGCCCTGAGGCTGGACGGTCAGTGGACCTTGAGCCGTATGAAAAGATGCCGTCATTCGGCACTCTTGTAACATTGATGTTAACGGTTCAACACCCGGACGAAAGGCCTCAAAAGCTGTGTCGCCGGCTCCGTGCCCCAAAAACACCCTGGTAAGCGCCTTGTGAAGCGGGATGTAGAAGACGGGAAGGATAGGAATCGCAAAATTAGGCGAGTTTGGGGTTGACTAGCAACTGGTTGACCGCTGCGGGGAACATAACGCCGAAGGACGACAGGCCACTAGACCGTTTGTGCATCGACCGACAATGGCGACTCGAGAAGAAACCTGGCATCGCTCCCCGTGACTCATGTTGGATGTCTTCCTTCCCCGTCTTTCCACCGTTGCTGCTGCCCTCTTTGGGAGATGCGATGAAAAGCACAGCCAACAGAGTCCAGGTCAGTGATCATTTGCGCCTGCCCTGGCGGGTTGCTCCGAAGACGTTCTTTTGCCTGTGTGAGTAGAGGCGTGATGATATCGAGGCGAGCGAGCGAGTGCATAATCATTGGCAATTCTACAGCAGTTTAGTGCTCATTTTGTGTACCATAGTTGGTAGGCCGAAAGTGAAAACTTGTCCGTACCGCTGATGCTACTTTGTGTCGAGGAGACCCCTGCTCAAGTAAAGTTCCCTCGGTAAAGTATTCCCCCGTACTGATGGCCTGATGCGCAAACACAGGAACAATGTCTGCGAAGTGCCGGGCAACGATTTCACGTTGAAGGCCTCTTGAAGACGGCACGCGACCAAGCTCGTATCGTATAAAGGCCCAGCACTTCGTCCGTGTCACATCGCAGATTGTAGTGGTATGCTGTGGTGAGCACCAGAGAGTGAGCTGAGCAACCGTAGCGACAAAGACTCGGTTACCAGGTCTCGTAACTCCCTCGGCCGACCCTCGCTGGCTTCTTGCAGGGCTTACTGAGGTTGACCCGCATTCCCCAAATCCCCATGGTCGAAAATGGGTGGATTAGGCGTGTGGATGCGTGGATGTGTGGAGTAGTGGTGGCCACAGCACGCTCGTCACCACTGAGATTTTCATTCGATCCATGAAGTCGCGGACCAGCCCGACTCTGCATACCATCCCGTGCTGTGACTTGCGCAAAGTTGTAGCAAAGCCTGATACGAAAGCGCTCAACAAGCTCTCCACTGAGTTCAATGTGCGTCAATAGGTATCGTGTTTCGAAGAAAGCGTTCACGTGGTCGTTAGCCGGCGCGTGGGTACACCGTTGGTGGAGACTTCCAGTGCCAGACTGGCCAGTGCCGTCGACAACCGTACGACACTCGTCCAGCAGCTCACCTGCCCACCGGCTCGAATCTGCTGTTCGAATGGCATCGAATCCACAATAACAGACGTGGGGATTGCATTTCGTGGAGCTCCATCAAGACAGTATTGTTATTGTGCCGGGTCGAGGTTAGGCGCAGAGAGGTTGGAGGCGTGAAGTTGGAGAAAACCATGCGCCGCCGCCGCACATGGGTGTTTACACCCAGGGTACCAACTCTCACCTGCGCCACCCATGACAATTGGCGTATTTTGCCATTTAGCCTGATTTAGGCTAAATTGTCAACCCGGTAGTGGATTTGCCTGTATCGGAGATCGCGCAGTGTCAAGATATCGAATTGCAGGGCCGTCTTAGGAGTAAGAACCAACACAACTGACTACCAGATTCTGGCCATGGTTGGACATGTCGAGTTGATGCTCCGTGTGACAAACAATGGCTTCCATAAGGTCCGATTATTGCGGTCCAGGGTTCCTCTGGTCCGCCGACACGGGGTTGGCCCGAGAATGATGCCCCAGACGGACGGATCCGGGGCCGTCTTCAACATCTCGGGTAGCGGCACTCTTCGTTTTGGATCAACCAGCTTCCATTGCTGACGGGATGTCAGATCATCGGACCCAAATAGCTTTCAGCAACGAACGACGGCTCCCAGGCCCGTCCGGCCTCTCAGAGACCAGCGGAAGGACCGATCTGCTGCGCGCATTGCATGTGCCATTTCCGTGAAACGCGCAAATCTCGAGACGTCGTTGAGTTGCGGCTGCTTCTTCCGACCAGGGGCAATTTATCCATATATTGCCGGCATATCGCCGCTTCGAGGATTCCGCGAAGGGCCGAGAGTGTGCTGGCAGATCGCCGAATCCGTGATCTTGGGACCAATTGCTTATATTACCTCCCGCACATGGCGTTTCTTGGTGGGCAACTTTCCCAGGAATGGAATGACATCTGGAACGCGAGCCAATGGCCGTACCTGCATGTCTTGGGGCGCGCCGCTGCCGTGCCAGTGCGACTTCGACCGGGCGTGGTGATGGGTGACAATTGTGATGATCATCGGAATGTGTCTGGCCGCCCTGCCGCCGTTGTAGCATCATGCAAATGCTGTTCCTGGCGCCTTCTGCATGTGTGCAGGATGTGGCTGTTCCGAATTCCGAAAAATATTACTTGAGTTTTCATCAAAGTTGATGGGCTCCTGCAGGCAGAGATTTGTCTGAAGGCAGACTGGCATGAGTTTGGTGGTTTGGAGTTCGGTTGGTCGACGCACGGACTTCCATTCGCCAGTTGTTTCCCGCACGAACCCCAGCTCATCCGACGCAGCACTTGCGGTCGCATGTTCACCAAACTCACTTCCCCAGCTGTATCCCAGGGCTTCAGTTTATTGCTGCATTATTCGTGATCTTTTGGTACAACAACGAAAATGAGCGACCGCAGGTCTAGTGCTCGCAGGCCCACCGACATGGAGGTCATGCAGGACAAGCAGAACTTCACTGCCAAAGAAACCACGGATGAGCATTTCTTCCGGTGTTGGCAACGCCAGGACTGCAAGGGCTGCCTCGCGGAGGACCGCTGCAGTTGGTGCCCAATGGTTGGTTTCCTCCATTTTACAGCTCTCCAAGGACGATCACTAACAATGACACCGGCCAGACATCCGCATGTGTCCCGAATCCTTATGCAATTCCTTTGCTGGCGCCCGCATGGAATGAGGACATTTGCCCACATTGGGCGGAGCGATGGGAGCTCCGGACAAGACCACTTGGTTGCCAGGTCTCGACCATCACCAGCCTAACGTCCATCATTTCGATAGTGTCCACGCTGGTCGTGGTCTTGCTGGTAACACTCCTGTTCGTCATGATTCGCTGGGCGAGGCGTCGGAGCGTAAAGGAACCCGGGTGGTGGAAAGTTTGGCAGTATGACTGGCGACATGTTGTAACGCGGCGAGAGGACACCGGAGAGCAAGACCCTTTACTTGGGCAAGATTACAGTACGAGGTCAAATCAAGGCCCTTGAGGGTGAGCACTACCGCATGTAGTGCTGTCTGTACCCATAGCAACTTGGGAGAATTGAACCATAGGTGAACTGGATTCAAATCATCGCCGAGCGCCATTCTACATTGCATTCAGCCACCGCACATAATTCAGCCGGAACTGACGGGCGGGATGATGGCTACTTCATCTCCAGCCTGGATGTCTGGCCCATCACCGTCTTCTGATCCGGGGATGTCGACGTACTCAAGGTTCACTGTGACCAAACACGACTCTAAAACCTTGTCCTTGATCCCACTGTATCTCTCTTCAAGAACGTCGAAAAGCTTCTTCAGCGGTAGCGGAGCCGGGAACGCCTCATATTGCTTTGATGTGAAGGAGCTGGCGCTAGCGAAGAACAGCACATTGAAGTGGTCCTTGGGTGGCTTTGTTACCGCGCTCATGGTGTCGCTGATGTCTGGGAATATCTAGTGTCTTTTTTATGTTAGCCTTGGCCCATTTGCTCGACGAAGCACAAAAAGGTTGAGGAAAATGATTGGTGTCAGAGATCTTGGTGATAATGGTAGAACATCAATGGAGTTCAGGTAATACATGCTAATTTTGTTGCATCATTCCAATGTGACGACAGTTGCAAGAAAAAGTCGACTTACCGATCAGCGATGAACCCGTGTCGCGGGCTGAGGAGGGAAGAAGAGAGGCTGAGAATGGAGGGGGAAGGAAAGAAGAAATAGCTGAGAGGAAGCTGAAGTGGGGCACCTGCAGAAAAAATCGTACCCCGGTCGCACGTGACCGGAGCCGCACTGCGGTCGGCGACAGATTCCGTTTGGCGGGGCAGACCGCGAAGATGACAGCAGGCCGTAATTGCATGCTTTGAGAACTCCTTCGAGATTTTTGTAGTACATGGCTGTTGCGCTGCTCGCGTCATTATCAGTATACTCGTAAATCTGCTGGATGCCATGTCGGTACAGAAGGCAACCCTTGTCCCCAGCCAGCTATCCCAAGCAGTGACTCAAGCTTCACCGACCCCTCGCGCTTGTGCATTGCGCCGCATCATAGGTAGGCACACACGGTCGACCGAGCAGAGTGCCTCGCGGCTGGTGGGAGAACCTTGCTGTATTCGTAATGCAGAATCCGTTTTTGACTCCTCTAAACACGAAAGCCGTGAGCCCGAGCTCGGGTGACGAAGCCCTTGCAATGTTCCTGTCCCATCCTCAGAACCAAGATCCGTTCCTCGTAATGTCCATTCACGCGCCGCCGCCGATCGTCGCCGCCTTTTTATCTCAGTCTGCGGGCCTCACGCTCAGACTCGAGCAAGCAGAGAATGTCGTCCTCACGGACTAAATGCCCAATCGTTAGTAATAAGTTCCTTTCTCCTTTCTCGCATGATGTTCGCTTCTCGGCGGTCGATGCGGGGGCAGTTTCCTCTTACCGGGTCCCTTGACGTTACGGATGATGGAACGGGTCTGGTCGTCCATGAACTCGACGCGGACCTGGGTGACACCACCACGGGAACCTGATATCTGTCAGAAAAAACTGCTATAATTTTGTCTCTTCATCGGCGCATCGCGAAGTTCGAATTCGGACGGGGGAGCGCATCTGTTCGGGAGCTGGGCGTACCGGTGCGGCCAAGGACACGGGTGACCTTGACGAGCTTGACGGGCTGCTTGGTAGAATCCATTTTGACTGCAAGAGGAATATTACGTCAGTCGCGATATTCGAGAGCGTTTCGGCGGTGTCGTTGGCGTTGGCGGACGTACTTTGTGTGGTTGCGCAGGTTCGGTGGTGACTGGGCGGATCGCGGGTGCTGAATGGATTGAGCGTGTACTGAAGATGGCTGCGAACTTTTTTCGTGGTCTGGAGGGTTTTCCAGCCCTTTCGCTTGTGGACAGTGCCAGAGCGTTGGCCGGTGCTGATTGGCTGGCGGGGCAAGGTCTTGGCACACACCGCCTTCCGTTTCGGTCAATTCTGCAGGGGTTGCTACATTGGGAACATAGCGGTTGGCATATCCCAAGTGACATGCAAAAAGGATGCTGAGGTTCGTCTTCCATCAGAGGCTAATGATTGTTAGTACACAAGAACCAAAAAAGGAATTACGATGCGGCTTATCGAAGTTGGTTTCATCATATCATCCCCGATTCATCTCTTCATTGCTTCTCCAAGATGGCTTCTTGCATGCGCAGCTCGACTAAATATGGATTAAAGCAGGGGTATGTTCTGACGGCGCTGGGCCTGTCATTGCAACTTCGCAACGCGCCCCTCCAAGTCCTTGACCCAGGCCTCCATAACCTTCATGTTGCCCGTCATGGAAGTGCTGCCTTCCTTCATAGCCTCTTCAACCTTCTCCAATCCTTCCTTCCACTGCTTGAGATCAGTAGCCATATCGGTCTGCTGTCTCTCAATTCGTTCAAGCATCTCGCTTGCCGTTGCAGCATCGGAGTGAATAGCCCGAAGGGATCTGAGACGATCCAACAGCGGCGGCAGCAGAGGAGCCAGGCTCTCAATCGTCGGCAGAGTCCCATAAAGTGCATTGATCTTGGCCACCTGCTCCGGTGCCTGCACCTCTTCACTAGGCGTACCGCCATTACCAAGCGTCTCTTGTGCAGACTTAGCCCCTTGACGGGCTTTCTCTAATTCCTGTGCCTCCTGAATAAGAGTACGCACGCGACGGCTGATTGTGTCCAGATTGGACGTTGACGCTTGTGACAAAGTAGTAATCTGCTTCTGCAGGCCATCAAGAGTTGGCAGAATTGCCCTGGGCAAGCCGTTGATGTCGACCTCTGGCAGGGCCGAAGAACCAACTCCAATAGCCTTCTCCAACAGAACAAGACGGCGGTCAAAGTCCGCAGCTTTAGCGAGAGCGTGACTCTGTTCGTATGTAGGAGCATAGGTGACGGTGTAGGTTGCTGCACTTCCCGCTACCAATGCATCCTGCGATCCCGCTTGCAATTCCTTGGGCGCTTGCGGCGCAGGTTGAGCAACACCTGTGCTCTTGGTGTGAGGCTCAATGGTCTTGGAAATCTCGTCGAGAACCTTGCTGAGGGAGCCAAGTTTCTCCTCCTGGTCAGCACCGCCGGCTTGGGCGGCGGCCTCCTTTCGTTTGCCATACTCCTCCCTAGCCTCTTCAACCTCGCGTTGCAGGCGCGCAATCTTCCTCTCTAGGTTATCCTCGTCATCTTCGTCGCTGAGATCGCCAATTTCTTCGGTGCCGTCTTGCAGGAAGCGCTGGCGCCTGGTCGAGGCCTTGTAGGACTTGCGCTTGCCATCGACTCGGTCTGAGAAGTCAACACCGGTTGCGTCAACGCCGGCAGACAGGAAACGAGACCTCGCTTGGTCTATGCGAAGTCGGGACCGGGAAATGCCGTTGAAATCGTCGTCAAGGTCGTCGTCGAATTCGTTGTCGGAATGCGATTGCACCGTTGTTGTCTACCACCACATCAGCCACAAGTCATCTCGGAAGAACGGGCGGACGCACGGGAACCGTGGAGGTGTCGTCTGTCAATTCTGGGGTCTCGTAAACATCTGGTGCCGAGTCCTGAGTGGTGTTAGTATAGACCGCCTTTCGTCCTGCCCTTTGGGTTTTCAAGTGCTCTGACCAGATCTGGCAATGCTGCGTATTTGCGGTTCAGCGCCATGTCGAAAGTCGGGCTTGGGCTCTAGTGAGGATTGACAGTCAAGATCGCAGGTTGGGGCGCGTCGGCCAAATCTGGTCGAACAATCAATCAGGCAGCTCTGGCGTTTGTTGACAGCTATGATGCACGACACAGATGAAGTCGTGGAAAGCAGCAGAGCACCCCTGCACGAGAAGGGGAAGCTGTACTGCTGAGCCGCAGGGGAATTCCACTAAAACTCCCCGACCTTAATGCACGGAGGCGTAAGGTCAAAGTCGCAGGTGGGGTACATCGGCGCCCCGGCAGGCACGCGTCAAGGACGCGACTTCAGCTTTTTCATGAGGGAGCAACACTTGACCCCAAAAGGCAACCCTCTTTTTCTGGGTCCTCGGCCGTCATTCAACGCCTCCTTGAACCTCACGACGCTGGACTCAGATCACACCCCGGTCAGCGAATCAATTGATGTGACCACTGACTCTCATCCCGTATTCCGGCTCTAGGCGTCTGGGACATCTGCCTCCCGGTTTTCTTGCCCAGCACCCGCCCGAAGTCGACAGTCAATTTCGGACGGGAAGGAGCCGCCGTCTTGCCGTTCTTACCCGTCTTAGCTCCTCAAGAGCTTGCCCTGGGGCTGACCCCGAGCCATCGTTCTTGGACTCCTATGCCATCTTGAGTCCCGGGGACCCTCCGCTGGAAATGTCACGGTTTCAGGGCCACCAGCTTGAGAGGCGGACCGGCATTGCTAGAAGCTCTCAGCCGCCCCCTTTGCTCAAAATTGTCGGCGGCCAAACTCGCAAAAATGTCAAATCTACCAAACCCGTCATGCCGGCTGCCGAAATGACGGAAGCCCAAGTCTGCGAATTGCCGCAAGATGACTCAGATGAGGAGGTCAGTGAGGCGGATATCCCATCAAAAAGCCAGGATGAGGCCCCGGGGGTCACCCAGGAAGAGAGATCAAGTTCAAACGGGAAATCTCCCAAGGACGATTCTGATTCAGACGCGAAGTACGCTGCTCGTAAAGAAAAAGCCGAGGTAAGACAAACATACTTCGGTACTTCACATCGTGGGCGAGAGCAAGCAAAAAGCTTCCTTGCCTCTCAAGAGAGCGGCTCAGAGCGGAAGCGCTTCGGTGGCTCTCAAGGCTCCAATTCTCAATCGCGAGGCAGCAAGAGGAGTTCTCCAGATACCGCTTCTCCAGGTCCGGAATCTAAGAGAGGCCGCACTGAGAGAATTGACGACGGTAAAGATACTGCCAAGCTTATAAAGCTCAGTCAAAATTCAAGCCAACGCAACAAGCCATCAAGTTACGGAAAGAAGGACATGAAAAATACAAAGAGAAAGGTGGAAATGGAAGAGAAGCGGAAGAAAAAGAGGGAGAAAGCGAAGGAGGAGGAGAAGGCCAAGAAAGGTTTGTCCATACGCCACCTGGAACTGTTCTCACTGCTGATCCTCGTCCTAGCTCGCCAACCAGCGCCGGAGGTAAAGATGCCCTCATTCAAGTCATACGACGATGATCCGTTTGAGAAGTTCGACGTCAAGAAATCACCGAAAAGCCTCGTTAATCCCGGGGCATCGTTTCTTTCGTCGCCGCCTGGCAGCCCTCGGAAAAAGTTCGTGGCGCATTCGTCCCTCAGCCCCATCGGCTCGCCTCAGCGTAAGATCAAGGCCGAATTCAAGGATCCTCCTGCTTCATTGCCTGAGCCGCTGCCGAGTTCTGGCACAGCATCGGCACGCCTGCGTGATTTGGTACCAAGTCTCGAGACTGCTCCGAAGATGCTCAAAGATCCGTTCGCAGAACTGCCAGACTCTGATCTTGATGACGATGAGGATGAGAGCCCATCATACTCACAACCTTTGGAGACAGTGACACGCTGCCCCATGTGCGGTGATCCTGTCGACAAGAACTTTCTGGATGCCTTCTCAAAGGGAGCCCGCCTGCGTATCCACAGGCAGCTTCAGTTCTGCCGGCAACACAAAAAGAAGTCGGCCGAAGATGCCTGGAAAACACGTGGCTACCCGGACATTGATTGGGTGGAGCTCGGCTTCCGCCTCACAGACCACTACGACTTCCTGGAGGAAATCATCAAGGGGGGGCCGTCTTACTACAGGAACCGTTTGATTGACACGGTAAAAGAGGGCAAGAATCGCACGCTGTTGAAAGCCGAAGGCAGCTTGACACCCGGATATTACGGCCCGCGCGGCCTGCGAGCGTTATCAGAAGACATCATTGCACGTTTCTCGTCCATTCTCAGAGAGCGGGCCATCGACGACCGACTCATATCTTCGCGCGGATATTCTAGTTATGTGGAAGCGGTCTTGGTCCCCGAGTTGGCCGTCAAATTAATATGCGAGGATATGAATGTGGAACCCACGGAAGCAAGAACGATACTCGAGGACAGCAAGGAGATTGGCGACATGATAAATGAGGATATCGGGGACACGGTCGACCAAGTTAGCGACGATGAACGGGATACGTATTGAGAATTGGCATGGATTAAAAGGTTGCATAGGTACGATTTTACGCTTCAGAGACAGACTTGTCCTGCAAATGGCATTTTCACAGCAAGGGACTCGCGAATAGCGCAGCATGTATAAATACAAATATCATGGAAACTGTAATCAGCTTCTTCGTAAGACTCCCAGTCGCATGCGGTACGTGGCAAAAGTGATGGTCAGATTCTTCGTAAGGTGTATATATAGGGGGTATATGGTAAAGTCTTGATCTTGTAATACTCGCCTCAGCAAGGTCTGGCATGACCTATTGCTCTGGCGTGTGTGAATGGTATAGACACTGAGGAGAGAGTTAAGAAAGAAGAGACTAGGCAGTAGTCGGCGATGCGGATGATGCTTACTGGCGTACGTCCTGCAAGAGCTGATGCCAGGGAATTGGCTTCTTGAGAAGCAGCTTGTGACCCACCAGGGTATGCTGCAGATAAACCGGACTTGACCCTGAAGTCATGTTCGTTTTCAGCAAAGTAGCGTTGATAGTCGTATCCCGACTTTTCCCGCCCTCCGACTCTGCATCGCATCTGGCGTGAAGGCATAGGAGCGGTTGAGTTGGGAGTCATGGAGTAACTATCAACACCGCGAATATGCTACTCGTACGACCTCTTGAAATTGGTCGAGGTTTGCTTCGGACTGGCGAACACGCCAGTGTTATTCTGCACCGACGTCATCCAGTCATCGCTCGCAACGTTGTCCCACAATGCTCCATTCGCAAAGAGCATGTCCAAGGTGCCGTTAGACTCGACCGTGTTGAAAGAGCCGTCAAAGTTCTGCAACTGGCCAATGAGATCGTGTGCCCCGGGGCCCAGCTGGGCAGACTGATCCCACATGTTGGCCCGGTCGATGTTCTGCCGCTGGGGCGACATTGGGTCAGCGGTGGTGCCGTTGCCCAACCCCTGTATCGGGTTGTCTTTGTCGAGCATGGCCATGAAGCTTGCTTGCGCCTGGGCTTGGGCGTAGGCTGAAGCGGCGGCGGCGTCTGATACGCCGTCGATCGGGGTGAACATGGATGGCGAACCATTGGATCCTGCGCTGCGCTCCTCGCGCCATTGTTCGTCGTCCACTTCCTGGACTCTGGGCGACGGGTTCCTGTTCATGATCATTAGGGGGCCGTCTTGGACCTCGGCGATGCGGGCGCAGAGCATCTCTAGCAGGGCCTTGTTGCCTCCTCGGCAGGAGGCTAGTACCCTCTGCAGTTGTAAAAGAATGTCCCTTGGGCCGTCCGTCGAGGCCCGCGGAAGTCGAAAGTTGTTTGCGACGGCATCAGTTACTGCGCTGGCGATCTCATAAATCTTGAACTCCTATTTTGAAAAGGTCAGCAAAGACACTTGGGCGGGCGGCAGCAGCATGCTGTATCCTACTATTCCAGGGCCATGAGCTTCGATAGCCGTGCTTGGCAGCTGTGATATAAGTTGAAGGAACTCTTTTGCGATCTGGATGGGGTGCGAGAGAGAGGTCACGTTCTGATTCGAAGAGGACGACCAGGCTCGACCATGGTTCATGGTAACCTTCCACAACACGGCCTGCATCCACTGGCGCGTAACGACAATATCGGCGCGCTGGACATCGCTGCTGGCGTCGGCATCCAGGGGTATTTCTTGAAGCTTCCTTTGGACGACGTCCAAGCAGGCTCTGCTGGCCGTCTGCAAGCCATCCGCCATGGACCAGATGGCATCTTCCTCGTCCGAATTCTGAAGAATGTCAAAGGCGCCGCTCTGGTCAAATATCCAGAACAAGTTGGCGAGCTTCTTGAAAGCCGGCAGGATGTGTCCCTCGTCCTCTCCCACGCCGGATCCGTCCAGAGAGGGAAAGCGTATGTTGGACTTGAGCACGACCGGCAGCTTGTGAAGCATTGCTACGCCCCTGGAATGTGTGTTAGACGCACCAAGCTCACGTTTTTACCACTCAGGAAATGGCGATACCTTTCCGTGACAAACAGCAACCACAATATCCTCCGCCTCATCTGCTGCTCTGAAAGAGGGAGACTCATGCACGACGACTCTTTGTGCAGCCCCATGATCTGGGCGAGAGTGATGGCCTCTCGCAGGTAGAGAAGGGACTTGGCCCCACCCGGCTGCTGATTTTCGTGATAGACATGAAGGAAGAAGGACGTTCTCAACCAATTGAGGTTCATGGGTGGGCCGCCCTCCCGTTCCTGCAGCGCCATCCGCGAACGCTGGCATTCCGCCTCCATGGACCCCGCCGTCGCGGGATCGTTGCTGTCAGTCGTGGACAGCTTGAGCTGTGATATCGTGGCAGCCCCAACGGCGTTGGCCAAGACGTATGACTCCAAATCATCGGCATCACGGTGGAGCGAGGCCATTATCTCCTCGACGGCGATGATGGGCCATACTGGGAAAAGTCTCAGGCGGTAAACACATAATCTCAGCACCAGTGACGGGATCGGGGTCCTCGAGGGTTGGACAGCAGCAGCAACAGCAGCCTCTTGCCGGACAACTCTCTGGCTTCCAGTGGAGCCTCCTCCGTCAGACGAGCCTTCCTCGGACGAAGACGGGGACCGTGACGGCGAGGTGCCCGTCAGCGGTGCGCCGGAAGGCGAGGTGCTGCCAGTCCCATCACCAGCGGAGGCCGGGGCAGGGCCGGGGCCGGGGCCGGGACCGTAACTCTCTTGTTGTTGGGCCTGAGCAATCTGCCGGATTGTCTTCGCTCTCAGGTTCCGGGGGCCCCGGGTTGCAGGGACCTTGTTGAAGGTGCAGGCGGTTCCGATGGCAACGCAGCCGTGGCAGGGCGGGACCTCGGTGCACTTGATCTTGCGGATCTTGCACGCGTCACAAGCTCTCTTGCCAATCTTGCGCCCGGTAGACATGTCGCGCGAAGACGGAAGAGAAGCGTTGAAGACTACTCGTGTCGTGGCATGGCAAGACCGCCAGCCAACCCAGACTTTGGTGTTTCCGGCGCCTCCCACAACGCCTTTGGCGTGTGTGACTGTGTCACCCGTTGTATGTGGTTTGTTTCCTCTTTCAGTCTTAGTGATGTAAGAGGTGGAGGATGGTATTACAAAGCAGGCCGGGGTGTTGATAATAGAAATGTTCAAAAAAGAAAGATAAGAGAAAACTTCGGCTATGCTCCGGTCTGCCCAAGCATCTCTGCGCCAGTCGACTTTGTGGGATGAACTCGAGTAGAATTGGTACGGAAACCCTTGTTGTCAAGCAGTGAGTTTGACAGCAAGAGAAGGGCAGGTGGGCTCTGGATTCGGAGGAGGGAAAGAAAACTGGGTACTCTGAGCAGACAGAGATGCTGTTTGGAGCTGTTTGAGATGCCGTCTGCGGGGCCTCGGCGATGGTGTGCTCGATGCACTAAACCCGGCGTGGTAATGGTGGGGAAGACTCCCTGCAGCTGGGACCAGAGGGGATTCGTTAGGGATCCTTAGCGCTCTTGGCTTTGTATTTCCCCGCAAATTGCGGCCTGTTGACCGCCGACCGAACGGCCCTTTTTTCCAGCGGTTTGGTCTGGACACTGAGGTGAATGGAACCGTACGGGTTCCGCATCTGCCCGGCGCTGATCGATCAATCAGCGTCTTTGCATTTCGATTTGGGAGACCCTCGCATTAGGAACACACTCCGAAGGCCCTTCCGTATAACGCTGTAGAGTCTTGGCTAATTACATTACTTTACATACGAAATCACCATACAAAATACACAATCATTGGCATGTGATTCACCCCAGTCAATGGTTATTGTCTCTTTAACATGCGTGCATGTCCCCGTGGCTCATTTAAAGAAACATATTACTGACGAGGGTAGTTGTCAATGCAGACTGCCAAGCTCCAAGCCCCTGCCATCTTCAATTATTGCTTGCCTATACACCTCCTAATTACTCAACTTGGGTATCCGTAGTCCACCGAAAAACAACTTCACGCTCTTTTGCATGCGTGGCAGTCGCGCAGATCTTAATAAACAAACCTGAAATCCAATCGCTTGTTTCCGTCCTTCTCGCGCGCCTCCGCGTCGTTCTGGTACGCCAGCCGCTCCTCGTTCGACATGGTGCTCCACACCCGCTCCTTGCGCTTGTTCAAGGTGATCAGGACTTGCCTGTGTACCAGGAAAACGACGAGACTCAAAGCGCAAATGGACACGCAGACGGTGTTGCCGCGCTTGTAGTAGGGGGCGTCGTACGACCGGTAGATTTGCGAGCCAATGAGCGAGCCAATCTGGACAATGACGTTGTATGTCGCGGCTGAGATGGCGCGTTTCTTCACGTCAAACGTGTTCTCGGAGATCCAGGAAGACACGATCGGGTGGAAGTAGGGGTAGCCAGAGATGAGCGTGACCATCGAGAAGCGCTCCCAGTCGCGGCCGCCGTCGGGCAGAGTGAGCAAGCCGATAAGGAGGGGCATGATCCACGCCTCGCCAAAGATGCAGTGGAATGCCCGCTCCTTAAAGTAGTCGCTGCTGAATGCAAGGCCAAGCATGGTGAAAATCTGCAGCACAGCCGACGGGACCGTGAGCATGTTCGCGTTAAAGGTCGTGAAGCCGATGCGGCGGAGAGTAAGCGTGAGATACGCCTGCACTGGGGTGGCCGGGATGTAGGCGACTAGACCAATGAAGTAGAGACCCCACATGGAAGGATCCAGCCAGGCGTTCTTGATGTCCTTGAACGTCGCCGGCTCCTTGAGGGCAGTGAGGCCCTTTGCGGGGTCGTCACGGAGGATGCGGTTGGTCATGATGACCTCCTCTCTCTCAGTGTACCAGGGTTTTCTCCACATGACCGTTGTCGTGTTTGTGGGGGACTGGGGGAGCCATAGGAAAGACTGAGCAAACCCTGGTTAGTCGTCGTTTCTTGGTCGACAAAAAGAGGGGAGTGTTCAACTTACGACAGTCGCCAGCACGCATGTCAGGAGACCTTCCAACATGAACAACCAGAACCAGCCTGGGTGGCCGCCAATACCGCGCATCTTGAGGATGCCAGCCGCGAGGAGAGCCGAGATGACTCGCGCAACGTTGAGAGTGGACCAAAACACGGCCAGGCGCACCGAGAGCTCCTTGGAGGTGTAGAAGTAGGTCGCAAAGAGGATAGTTCCCGGGATAAAACCTCCTTCGCAGGCGCCTTGGACTCGTATTAGTTTGAAAAGGCGAAAGAAGGGGGCGTTGCAAAATATCCGAGCATACCAATGAGGGCTCTCGTGACGTAGAAGCCAGCGCGGTTCGTCATCCAGGCCTGGGCCCATGAGACGGTTCCCCACATCATCATCATGGTCGGCAACACATACTTGAAGCCGTAACGCTTGGTGAGGAATTGAACAGGAAACTCGGCGCACAGAAACGCCAGGAGCTGGATCGTGGTTCCCTGAGATTTGGCGAATTAGCATGGTGTACAGCCCAGGAAAGCACCAGGCCGCGTCTTACGTTGTTGTAATCGTCACTGCTGAGCTTCATGTCCTTGAGGAAATCATCGGCCAGCGCGTTGGACAGGTTTCCACGGTCCAGTTGGAGGCCGAAAAACATGACGCAGAGCCAGGTCAAGAGCTTCAAGTCCGTCTTACGAACAACAGCTCTCTCCTCGGCCGCCGTCCAAGTCGCTGTCGGGTCCCATCGGTGCCTTCCCTCGTAGGACTCGTGAGGCGGGACGAGATCAGAAAGGTTCTCGCGACCGACCGCGGGCACGTCAGAGTCCTGGTAGACCGAAACGGCGTCCTTGCCGCTATCGCTGCCCGTCTTGTTGGGGTGAGTGGCCTCGACGTCGGCCATGTTGACTGACGGGTCTTGGCTGGGTGGGTGTAGTGAGTGAGGTCCGGGTCAGGTTCGCTCACAGGGAGGCAACCGGTTCAGAAAAGACTCGGGCGGACCGTTCAACTTCCCAGGAGTTCGGGCTGCTTTGGGGAATGAGCGCAAGCGACGACGATGGAGAAAGAGGGTCCCGGGAAGGGCAAATGGCATGTTCTGATGCTTCAACTTAATAGTCGTTCTGGAGGCTCTGTTTGAGGCTAGCAGATCACGGCTCACGACATCGAAGCTCGGTCTTGCGTCTTCGATGATATCCACAAACTAGTGGAGGTGAACCATGTGGTCGGACCGGGGGCAGGAGAAGATGGTGTTGACAACTTTTTCTAGTATTTTTTTCTGGATCTCGGAGTGCCTTTTTGACAGGACCCGGCTCCGTTCCGGATGGCTTAGCCGTGTCTCCAACTTTCCCCAGATTCTCCAGGCTTTTTTCCGCGCGCTAGGGGACCCCTCATTGTCTTGGCCCGTCAACGGTATCATGAAGTTCAGCTTCGTTCGAAACTGCAGCGTTTTGATCGAAGGTCAGCTGGACAATCAACTGACGAAAACCTGGGACTTGGGCTGCTGAACGGGCTGGGGGGAAATCATTCATCAAGGAGGGGGGAGGCAATGCAGCAAGCTTGTGATGGAATGGGCAAGGAGCCCCGGCAGAGAGTACGAAGACAACTCCATTGCTTTCTCCGAGAGATTCTCCAGGACGGAAAACTGGGGCATTTGGCTCCGAACAAGAACCCCGCTCCCATGATTGGCTGCAGCAGACAGCCTTCGCCAAATTAGGAAGCTTTGCGATTGCGCCATCGCCAACTCAACCGGGAGCCGCCGTGCAACGAGAGGCCATCCTGTTGGAGAAAACGTCTGACGATCCATCCTCTCTCTCTCCCTCTCCTCATCGATGACTGATTTGACTGGCAACTGCTGCACTGGTCCCCCGGTTTCGCTCTGAGACATTATACATTCTGTGATACTTGAAGAAAATCTCACGGCTGCTTCGGCCCTACACTTTGTCAAACACATATATATCTGGCAATTCTCGGCTCTTTGCTTATCAGATCTCGCTTGGATAGATCCACGACTCATCAATATCTGACTACCTACACTCTCATCGTCTGCCGGCTCTAAGCGGAGGTAGCCTCGTATACTACTTACTCATCAGAGTCGTTCTCACATATTGAGTCTCGTCCAGTACCACCAACGACATGCCTTCTGCCATCTCCAACGACACCGAGGCCAGCATTATTGGCGGCAACGCCCAGGCCCGTCCTCGCCTGAGCAAGCCTCTGGTCTACTCCGGGACCCTGGATAACTACAAGAACGCCGACATCACCCCTGTCATTGGCCGGGAGTACGAGGGCCTCCAGGTGGTCGATCTCCTCAAGGCCGATGACCAGGTCATCAAGGACTTGGCCGTCACGAGTAAGAACGAGACATGCAGCCCAGCCGTGTGTTTGCCGTCCACGAACCGTGTCTAACAAAGTGCATCATTTCTCAGTCTCCCAACGCGGCGTCGTCTTCCTCAGAGACCAGGATGTGACCCCAACTCAGATGAAGGAGTTTTGCCTCCGCCTGACAGAGCTTGCTGGATGTGTGAGTCGCGCCATCGGACGAACCACACCATCTCCATATCAAATGGGGGCAAGGCTAACTCGGCAGAACAGCCCGAATCATCAGGTCTTCACATCCACCCCCTGACGGAGGAGGGTAGCGAGCTCGGTGACCAGATTAGCGTCATCAGCAGCGAGAAGCAGAAGAAGGGCGGCGGTCTCACTCACCAATTGAGCGATGTCAGCCGATTCGCCAGCGCCGGCTGGCACACCGACATCTCTTTCGAGCAAGTCCCCTCGGACTACGCCATGCTCAAGATCCACACCCTGCCCACGACGGGCGGTGACACTGTACGTTGAAAAAAAACACCGGCATCCCTCCCCTGCCCCCCGCTGGACCCCTTGCATGCGAGAGAGAGAGAGAGAGACCTTGTAGCTGACAAACCGTCTGCAGCTGTGGGCTTCTGGATATGAGATCTACGACAGACTCTCCCCTGCCATGCAGAAGTTCCTGGAAGGGCTGACTGCCACCCACGACGCCACCTTCTTCCACGACGAGGCCAGAAGGCTCGGCAACCCACTCCGTGAGGGCATCCGAGGCTCGCCGCTGAACAAGGGCGGCGACCTCAAGTCCATCCACCCCGTCATCCGTACCAACCGTAAGCTCCCTAATTCATCTCCCGTCGACCATAGTCTAGACTTGCTGACAAACACCCTTTCGCAGCCGTCACGGGATGGAAGTCCGTCTACGTGAACAAGGGCTTCACCAAGCGCATCAACGGCGTCACAAAGGACGAGTCCGACGTCCTCCTCAACTACCTTTTCGACCTCGTCACCCAGAACCACGACGCCCAGGTCCGCTTCAAGTGGCGCAAGAACGACCTCGCCGTCTGGGACAACAGGAGCATGTGGCACTGCGCCACGTACGACTATGTCGAGGCCAGGGCGGGCGATCGTGTGGCGTCTCTGGGAGAGGCTCCCTATCTTGACCTGAACAGCACCGGAAGAAGGGAGGCTTTGGGATTGTAGAAAATTATGAACACGATAGGGAACCATGACTGGCGTTAGCGTTTTATGTATTGGACCGATAGGTTCCGAGATGAATTGATACTACTTGCTTTGATCACCGTTCGTTTCAGACTCGTGGTATTGCTTGGGAAGCCCTTCAGTGATTTACTTTTTTGGATTTGATCATGATGCCGTTCATGGAGACGTGCTTGAGGCCGCTACTAGCGAAGTTTTTAGCAAGAGTCATCTTACTGGCCCTTAGCAAGAATGTGGACTAGTCCATTACTTCACTTTATATCAGTTCGCTGTCCTGCCTGCTCCTTGTAGTTTACCCCTCAGCACTCTTGTTCTGCCTGACGGTTGCCGGTAGTTTTAAATACATCAAAATTACCAATAAAAGCAGTCATGAAACTCAAACAATAGAGAAACCTCTTCCATTTCTTATGGTGGTTCAGATGACAGGTATATTTCTAATCTACTATGTTTTCTTCCAGGCCTATCATGCTCAAACCAGCAGCACAGCCACTCCCTCGTAAGGGCCAAGTGTGACCTTTCCGTTGCTAAAATCGTCCTTGGTCTTGCCGTTATATGTAACCAAGACTTCCTTGACATCTCTCGGGAGGCCAGTCCACTCAACAGACTTGGGCGAAAAGTTGCAGGCCACCAGGGCGGTAGACCCATCATCGGCCTTGCGAGCGTACGCAAAGACCTCCTCGTGGGCCTCGTCGACAAGACTGAAGTCGCCGTAGACAAAGATGTCCTTGAACTTTTTGCGAGTCTCCAGCAAATGACGCCACGTGTGGTAGACAGAGTCAGGGTTGGACGTTTGCGAGGCAGCGTTGATTTCCTTGTGGTTGGGATGGACGGCCATCCACGGCGTGGCGTCCGCGGCCGTGAAGCCGGCGTTGGCGCTGGCGTCCCACTGCATTGGTGTTCGCGCGTTATCGCGAGACTTCTTTTGGTATTCGACCTTGTAGGCCTCGAGGGTCTTCTCGTCGTCAACGTCTTTGTGCAAGCTATAGTTTGTTAGCCTCGCTACGAAACGATCCCTGCGGGAACAGGGGCATCGTGATACTCACTTCCAGTGATTCAGGCAGTCAATGTCCTTTGATTCCTTCATGAAGAAGTTCTGGGGCACATTGACCATGCCGATCTCCTGCCCCTGGTAAACGAACGGCGTTCCGGCTTGGAGGCCTTGGAGCAGGGAGATCATCTTGGCACTGTTCTCACGATGCTCGGGTGCGTCGTTCGCGAAACGACTGACGGATCGAGGCTGGTCGTGGTTCTCGAGGTAAAGAGCGTTCCAGCCGTTGTTGTTATACATGAAACGCTGCCATTTGTCGACCAGAGTCTTGAATTCGGTGAGCTTCCACTCCTTGGGAGAGAACTTGCCCTGCGGACCATGGTCGATGTCCATACTGCCACCACACGTTAGCCTCAGCTCAACCAATGGAGAAAAGGAATCACAGGTGTTACTCACAACTCAAAGTGGAAAATCATGCTCAGCTCCTCCCGGTCCGCGTTGACACTCTTGATAACCTCCTTCAGATCCCTGACGCAAGGCATCTCGCCGACGCTGAATGCATCGTATTCCTTCAGAATGGCACCCAGCTCCTTCAGATACTCGTGCAATCTGGGCCCGGCAGAGTACAACTCCGATCCGGGGAGCACCTCCTGGTCAGAGTCCGGGAAGTCTTGCGGCTTGCTCACGAAATTGATGACATCCAAGCGGAAACCGTCGGCGCCCTTGTCCAGCCAGAAGCGCATGATGGCGTGCACCGCATCGCGGACCTTGGGGTTCTCCCAGTTGAGATCGGGCTGCTCCCGCGCGAAAAGGCGCAGGTAGTACTCTCCCGTGGTCTCATCCCACTCCCACGCACTGCCTTGGAAGTGCGACTTCCAGTTGTTGGGCGGCTGACGGTTGCCGTTGGCGCCGTACTTTGCGGGGCGCCAGATGTACCAGTCGCGGTAAGGGTTCGTCTTGGAAGAGCGGGATTGCTTGAACCATTCGTGCTGGTCGCTCGTGTGGTTGACGACGAGGTCGAGGACAAGCTTCATGCCGCGGGCGTGCAGGGCATCCTTGAGCACGTCGACGTCGGCAACGGTGCCGTAGGGGGCGTGGATTTCGCGATAGTTGCTAATGTCATAGCCCTGCCAATTGTCAGTCTGGACGCCTTTCGCAAGCACCCATTGAATTCGAGCAGCCACTCGCGGATGCATGCGCATTACTCAAGACTGCGAGAACGAGATGAGGGTGTTCATACTGACCATGTCAATCTGTGGGCTCTCAAAGATGGGGCAGAGCCACACAATGTCAACACCCAGATTCTTGAAGTAGTCGACCTTTGAGATGATGCCTCTCAAGTCACCCACACCGGTGCCCTTGGAGTCTTTGAACGATGCTGGGTACACCTGGTAGACGGACTGCTCTTTCCACCATCTGCGGTACTTGTTGGGCTGGCCGCCGCCGCCGACGCTAGAGACCTCAACTTCGTGAGGAGCCATTGTGACCGAATGGTTTGTGACGCGGGTTCCGTGTAAGTTCGGTTGACTCGTAGATTCGTTCGGGCGAGAGTCGCGAAAATTCGAGCAACCGCTGGCAGAGGAGTGAGGGACGAGAAGCAAGCTTTTTATATAGTGCCAGAAATGCCGTGTTTGAAAAGAAAACCCAACAGTCTAGAGACCTAGCTGATTGGAAGATTCGTCTGTTTGTAGAGCTCCGAAGCAACGTATCCAGGCGAGAATTTCTGCGAATGGAAGCAGAAGTAGCAGCCAATGGGGGAGCAAACTTTTGGAAAAAGAAAGATGGTTTGTACACCGTCAGAGCACAACACTCATGCGGACACGACTTCTTGAGTCGACTGCTGGCTAGGTGCTGAGAGAGAGAGAGAAGAGATCGGCGCTGTGCAGGGAAGTGGGAAATCAGCTGCAAGCTCTGCCGGTGGCTCCAGGTGGTGTTCCAGCTCTTGGAGTTTCCTTGGAAGGAAAGTTGGATCGTCGTGGGGAGTGGTTTGATGGTACCTGTTTAGCTGCGGGCGACAGCCGCCATTTCACGCGAGGAATTCTACCGATGGGGGGGTCAGACTGTGGCAGCAACGAGCGGACCGACTCCGATCAGACCCCGAGGGTGAGTGCCCCGCCATTGTGGTGGTGCCTCTTGTAAGTCGTCATGCGGGGTAATAACTTGGTGAGAGTGGGAGCGACGGTGCTGCGTACCTTAGGTAGGTAACCTAGAGACAGAGCTTGGTGGGGCACAGCTGAGCATGGCATTTACGTCTGCTGCGCCTAGGTATTGTAATGTCTTCCGCATGTCGTGCCTCACTCTCCTCCGTCATTGTGGTCTTTGCTATCCCCCAAATCGCCCGTCCCGCTCTCGCCACTGAGTCCGTCCACGACTCATGAAGGCCAACCGGTGCTATTTCTGGCACCAACCGACCTGACCGTGCCTCTTACCACGTGCAAACCTTCGAGATGTCCTGCATTGACACCATTACGTTGTTACGTGTTGCAGGTTGACGGACAGTACGCGCCAGAGGCACCGAAATGCCTGTGTAACTTTCAGCACATGAGTGGACTGTCTTGCTCCGCCGTGTCCACACCCGCCCATAAGTGTAGTTCCACCACAGCTTACCCGTCCTCCTTTTTCCGAGAGTATCTCCGCATCGTCATGTGTCGGCCACGCATCCTCCGATGAGCCTCCGGACTCAGCTCCGGAAATCTGGTCATGAGAATGTCTCCGTGTCACACGAAACTGCCACGAGGAACCATGAAGGATCTCAACTCGTTCTGGTTGTTCCTCGAGCCACCTCTGCAGTTACGGGCGCGCGGGTGAGGGGCGGAGGTCGATCATGGTTGAAGGGTATAGGCGTTCTCCGGCGCCGGAAGGGCACACGGGGGTGGGTATCAGCGCCGACTAAAGACCGGACATTGCGGGCGGCGGAATTCGTTGCCAACGACGCCGCCGCGCCGCCGCCGCCTTCGGTAAAAGGGCTTGATGTCAGAGGATGTGGCGCTGTTGCGAGAGGCTGAGTGCGGGCCACACCGAGAGAAAGCCGTCTCCGGCACCTTTCTCAGACATGATGATGCATTAGATCGTCCTGATCGACAAGAAATGTCTGAATCAGCCGTTGATGCAGACATGTAAGCAAAACGCGTAGCTGGACCTCTGTAGATTATGCAAACATACACGCCCGTTTGCACGCCTCCAGACGGCGATGATTGGAGAACTTGAGCGTCCCATGCAACTTTTCCGTTCTTCACTAATGACGCCCCGGTAAGCAATTGCATCTCTGGAGAAC
Source organism: Colletotrichum sp. HC292 (assembly GCA_014705525.1). Classification (NCBI taxonomy): domain Eukaryota; kingdom Fungi; phylum Ascomycota; class Sordariomycetes; order Glomerellales; family Glomerellaceae; genus Colletotrichum; species Colletotrichum sp. HC292. Next base: position 34,736 of record JABGMY010003235.1, read on the forward strand.
AGCTACAAGGGGAAGAGATCCCCTCCAAGCTCCCCTGTGTGTGTGTGTGCGTGTGTGTGGGAACTCGCATGTGTTCCGCACGAAGGGTCCCCACGGCCCCAACAGCACCAACGAGCGCAGCATGAGCGACGACGGCGTCCATTGGTCAATTCCGTGAGGTCTCGCCGTGTGACGAGGTGGGGTTTGGCGGGGGGAGGGGTCAGCGACAAACTGCAGGTCCCCGAGAGTAACTCCGCGGCGCGGGGCACGATTTGGAGCTGTCATATGCGAAAAATTGACCACGACGGAAGAGCATTGTAAACAAACCATTTGCATCGCCTTTTCTCTTCATCCAAAAACAAAGTTGCACGGCTGTGACGGAGTCGACATATAGCCTTTCTGAGATACCCAGCAAAACCGCAGCATCGAGATCCGCAGACACAATGGCTTGGGAAGAACCGAGAAAGACGGGCATGCAGTACCGCCGCCTGGGCAACTCTGGCCTTCATGTCTCGGTGCTTGGCTTGGGAGGCTGGCTGACGTACGTGGACCGCACCGCCTCTGGCTGATGACACTTGAGCGATCCGGGGCTGACTGAGATGATGCGCGCAGGTTCGGCGGCCACGTTGAGAACGGTACGCGAGTGACACAAGGCGCCGAGGTTTTTTTTTTTTTTTGGGGGGGGTGTCACTAACGGTCAGTAGAGAAGACGTTTGCGTGCATGAA
>JABGMY010003240.1:1096-17251 GCA_014705525.1 Colletotrichum sp. HC292
TCAATGGCGCGTTGTGTAACGCCCCATCGCAGAGGTGTAGGATCAAAGCATGTTTCATATCCTCGCGTTCCTGCTCCAAGTCGTCGTTCGGCAATAGGTAGCGACCCTCTTTGTACTTGTGATAACGGCGCTTGTTCTCAAAGTTATAATCGCGGATACTGGGGGCTAGGGAAGTTGAAGCATTAGACGCAGTTTCATAGCCATCTTCCGATTGATCAGCCCCAGCCTCGATAGCCTCGATGGCATGATCGGGGGATTTGGGTCCACCCGCGGCTCGTGGAGAAGACCCAGGAGGAGATGAAGATTTCCGTCCTGTCATCTTGTGGCTTGTGAAAATAAAACAGATTGCAATATGACTTATGAGCGTTGTAGGAGGGAGGGAAATGGGTTGCACGAAGGAGGAGTTGGACGGGGGCGGGGGAGGAGAAAAGAAAAGAATGCAACATGGACCCGATCCTAGTCTTGTTGTCGCACCCACTTTATTCATGTCACATGGCGTTTTACATATCCCGGGTAGAAGGTACAAAAGGTGACAAGAAGGCGAAGACGCAAATGCACCGCAGCCTTCGGTCGGTATTGCCCACTATTCTGGCAGACAACCCGTTCTCTTGGGGTCCCAGTACACAGTGAGAATGCAATATCGAACCAGGGTTGCATCTACGGTGTAATCTGTTGGTTCTCTTTCAGTTGACCTGATATGACAAACAAGGCTGCAGCTGCGAGCTTCCGTATCGATTCGATTACGCCCACACACGCCTCGGGAACTATTCAGTCAATTCGTCAGATGCCCTGCAAGTAACCGCTGGGCCCGTCTTTCACCCATGTTGAATTCAGTCCGAAGATTCCCCAGGCGAGGGGACAGATCCCACGAGCGTGGGGATGGGAGTGCATCCTCCTTCACACGATCACAGTAACTGAGGCTTCGACGCACCGTCTTGTTCCCCATTCAGTCGGGAGAGCATGCAGGTCAAGATGAAGATGTCAGAGAAGCCAATCACATTCCATGCCTTTGAGGCGCATGGGACGTTTTGGCAAACACATCGCCAGGCTGGGCACCGGGTTTACGCGGATATTCCGCGGTCAGGGGTTCAAGATGGAGCACGATACGGGGCAACGCAAGCCCAGTTATTAGAAATGTTTCTGAACGTGCCACCAAATTGGGAATTCATACGTGCTTTTCTTTTGATTTTGGAATGTTGTGATACCGGTCGATATGAATGAGAGAATACACCTGATGTTGTATAGCCGTCGACGAGAAATCTCTAAACTTTGCATCTTTTAGTCGTGAAAAGGTGCCCGAGATGTAGGTATGCTTGATTCGGAGCCGGACACGCATTCCGATGAACGTGGGACCGTGGACAGAATTGACCAATACATGTAAGCATTAAGTATCCGCAATAGTGTTACAACCACATTCACCTGTGTCTAATATTTGACATATCATAAATCACTTGCTTGCCAACTCTGAGCTCTTTCAAGGATGTCTCAGTGTGGATGGACGGCCGGAGGCTACGGCCCCACCGATCAGGCTGGATTTTGTTCCGTACTGTACACTTGGCAGAGATCACGCACAATGGACGCCTGGCGTCCGTTGAATGTACGCCAGAGGAACTGCAGAGATCTCAAAAAGGAACACATACTTATCGACAGATGAGTGCCACATACCGGGAACAGTCACTTACTAAGTACTTGAGGGTGCCCTCAACCCGGAATCCATGAGTGACGTGGGTCAACCCGAGAGACCCCGTCCGTAGAATCTCTCAAACACAGAGCCTCAGAATCATTCGAAGCATGTGCATATTATCACTTTGCGTTGAACATGCGGACGGAAATTTTATTCGTACAGTCTAAACCAAACACCGAGAAAGGAGAAGTTAATGATCGGTCCCCATGGGACAAGTGGATTACCATTAGGAAAGAACCCGTCATGCCCCGTAGATTCCCCCACAGGCCGGAACGCCGACGAACCCTTGTCGCAGAGCGTCATAAGTAGCGCTTATTTCCTTCGCAACAAAAGCTTTCGACTTCCTCTCTCAATTGATTCCCAACATGGAAGATCTCCTGCGGTCTGCCCTGGCTTCCAGCTGCTTCCTGACAACGTCAAGCTCCATCGTCGCCCAAACCACCGAGATCTTGCCCTTATCGAATCGATACATGCAGTGCTCGTGAAACCTGATGCTCTTTCCATTTGGAGGGATACCCGCAAACATCGACGTCGGCGTTCCTGTGAGCTCCAATCGCGCGGCGACCTGCTGAGTCTCCTCATCCACCAACAACTCCTGGATCTCGAAATGAAGCCCTGCGACAACTTCGTGGCTCATGTCAAGGTTTCGTGAATAGTCCTGGACAGTGAATGGTCTGTTGTTGTGTCGAAGGTCTTTCCTGCAGAATTTCGGAAACTCGGTTTTCATCGTGCGCTGGTTCATACTGGTGACGTATGCGCGGTACAGCGACCCTAGATCAACTGGTTTATCCGGCATGCTCCGCGTGAGAAACTTCGGCGTCATCTCTGCCGTGGGATTTTGAGCACGAATGCCGTCGTTGTCCTGGATGGTCACAATCCTTGAAATTTTGCCCTTTTCGTTGAACCACACGAAGCACTGCTCGTCGAACTCAATCGTCTTTTCGACAGGGTCGGCATTCACCCTCTCATCCACCAGCGTCATCCTGTTGACGTATCTCGCAGCAACGGCACGGGCCTTCTTGTCGACGAGCATGGTGTCGATCTTGATATTAAATCCGGCGAGTCCCTTCGTGCGACCCTGGAGGCGGGTGATGTGCTCTTCACGCGTCTGGGAGTGACCATTGCGGGTGAGCTCGTCGGCGAGGTGGTTGCCGATGACGTTCCATTTGCTGTTGTTCAAGCAGTCGACATATTCGCGCAAACGAGTACCAATATCCACCTGAATTCCCTTTCCATCGCCATTCCAGCGGCGCGCTGGGCTTCGGTGCCGATGAGGACTTTTGATCCCTGATCGCTTCTCTTCAGCCGGCGGGGCCAGGAAGCTCTCGTGAGAGAAGCATGGCGCATCTGAGTCTTCCAACGTTACTGTCGTCATCTTCACTATCTTTCTTCGAAACGTCTTGATCTTTTCGTCCGTGTTTGATGATGAGAGTCGTGATGAAGGGCGGACGACTCTGGCGTTATTATCGTCAATAGCGATGTCATGAGAGGGGTGAACTGATCTTAGCGAAGCGAGCAGTGAGCCGAGAACTGCTTCAGCAAGGGTCGATCATTAATTTGAATGAAGCAGATCCCCCGGATTACCTCAAAATGACCACACCAGCAACAGTCAATCACTCAGAATATGGAAATAAATTGTCACTACACAACGAACAGATCATAATCGACAGTGAAAGGAGCTACGCGCAGCCCAGCCGCAAGAACGCGATCGAAAATCGGACCCTTGCGCCACGTCTTTTCATAGTTAATGACGTAGAATTCCCCGCATTTCCTGACATCACGTCGTTCTCCCGTGGCGTCCGAACTCGCCAAGCGGGCCGCGCGGACCCTCCCCAAGCAGGGAAATTTTCTCCCTAAATCACCGATCAGAAGAAGCACGCCTCAACAAAAACGATGCGAACTAAGGAGAGGATGGTCCGCCACGCCGAGAAAATCCGGATTGTTCCAGCCCGCCCCTGTCAGCAGTTAAGCGGGTGAGGGAGAGCCTTATCTTTGTGACACCGGCATCGGCATCATGCATGCATGCCGCCACCCTGATTCATTGCACTACAGCGGATGAACGGTACCCGTACCGTCAAGCGGCGCAGAAGCCCCAGTTTTCTTTTCTTTTCTTAACAGCTGATCGGATCGGGGCCAGGGTTTGTGTAGCTGGTCGGGGTCGGCCAGTACGGCTGGAAGAGAATGCCCGGGTCGGTCGACTTGTAGGCTCCGGGGAACGACACGCCGGAGAAGGTCTTGCTGCCGCCGCCGGAGAGGGAGACTTGGGCGCAGCCGATGTAGAACTGAGCTCCGCCCTCGGTCGCGGCGCCATGCAGGGCCAGGTGCTCAACGCGGACGAGGTACTCTCCGTTGGCGAGACAAGAAGGGATCTTGGTTGAGAGAACCTGAGTGTCTGCGACGCAAATCGTCATTAGCACCGAACTGATTCAGCCCTACAGCGCGATTCATGAACTCTCCACTAAATCTAAAATGTCTTTTTCTTGAAACCACATGCTTTTCGTGGTTCCATGTCTCCGAAGATCGCACCCACTCGACAACAACATGACCCCAAAAATTTCAAATTTCAGGAGTAATGATTTAGAAAATTGGGCACTCACTGTACGACGCCCACTCCAGGCCGCTGCTGGTGATCGTCGGGCGCTCGTGGTAGATCTTGAACCAGACAGCTCCACTACCGTCCCAGGTTGCCGCCGTCTGACCGGACGGAACCTTGGCCATGTAGAAGCTCGCGGGCCCGGGATGTCCCACGACACTGTTTGCCGCGAACCCTATCGTCGAGCCCGCGGTGACCGGGATGGTGGTCACGGTACCCCTGTCCGCGGGATCGGCTTCGTAGCACCGGATCTGCGTCGACGAGACGCCGTCGGTGGGGCCGTTGGAGTAGAAGTTTAAAGTCTTGCGGACATGCTGCCACTCGGGATATGTCGTGCCGCCGTACACCAGGCGACCGAATGTGTCTGAGTTGATCGACAAAGTTAGCATCACACAAGATTTGGTTCATCTGACTGTAGACTTCTGTCTCTTGTTGGGTGATGTCAAAGGGCAGAAGACTAACAGTGGGCTTCAGCTGATACAGCCGCCAGGATGGCAAGAGTCGCAGAGAACTTCATACTGGCACAACTTGCACTTAGTATTGACTGAAACAAGGATGAAGATTTAGGTTTATTCGAGAAAGCTCTGCTAGGTTAAAAGAGAACACTTCACTTCATGGCTCTTTAAATAGCTCCATGATTACAACTCAACCCGGACTTGAAAAGACCAATCAACAACTCCGCGCAACTCCTCGCAACCTGGTCTTGTGCCTCCGTCAAAAAGGAACGCGCCAATAATTTAATATCAAAGTCCGTCTCCTTCCCGAGCGCCGGCGAAAATATGGGGCGCATTCCACGAATCTCCGTCGCCGACCCCTTGCCGGCCCGGAGGCTGCGCTCCGAGGAGTAACGTTGACACCCTTGCTACTGCCCAGAAAGACTCGCCAAGGCTACCAGAGCACATACCTTATAATGCTGGATCCGAAGTATATAAATGAAAATTGGCACCCACACCTGACGCACATTCGGGCTTGTATCGGCCCAACGGACTCGAGGCCAGCATGTCGCATCCCACGATCTGCAATCCCGATGTGACAGTTGATGACACCCGTTGCTTGTCCCAGACCTCCTTCTACAAAGTCTAGTTCTCCTCCATTGTCGTATTCACTTCGCCCACTTCCTTGTACTGGTTATCGCTTACCCACTCCCATTCCATTATCTTGACTGTGCCATCATCCCTGGCCACGGTTCCGTAGACTCTCCGACTTTGACAGGTCGCCATACTCAGTAGAGTGTCGTTTCTTATCCCTTTTACCACGCCCCCATCTGTTGCAGATCCAGCTTTAAATGACACTGTTGACATTGGCTGTCCTGGTTCCAAGATCAACAAGTGCACAGTCACATCACTTCCAGCCTCACCACCCACGTCCCCAGTCCGACTGGTGCCAACTGAAAAGCCAGCAATAGAGGCTGACTCAGTCAAGTCATATGAACCCGATATACCCGTCTCATTCCACGCATTATATTCACGATCACTTGTTTTGTACACCGAAAGGTTTACATATCTTGGTGAGTTGCTGCCGGCAACTACGTCGAACATCGCCAAGCTTAGATTTGCCTGGTCACCTCCATAGATCGGCACAAGAGCAAGACCGGTTTTGGAAATTGGCTGACTGATACTTTCAACTGGTCCACGGTTCAGGCTGTTCCACTCCTCGAGGAAAACCTTGCCATCGCCATCTTGGAAGACAACGATATTTTTGGTAAAGGTATGGGAGTTTTCCCTGCCATAGGATGCGATTCTAGAACCGTTCAACGGAGTCGAATTTTTCCCTAGTCTTTGGCCCCATTCCGGAACTGATGGAGAGGTGTCTTTGGTATTCCGTATTCGTCCGGTGAGGTAGCCATTGTCATACACAGCATACACGTGAATGTTACGCTCCTGATTGGCCGCGAATGTTAGCGAGGACTCATGTCAAATTATCAATCCCAACTCACAATTGCATTGGTACGGAATATGTTTGCAGAGATGTGGGTGCCCCGTCGGAAAGTTTCATCCCCAACACGGGAAACTGTCCATTTGCGCAAGGACGAATTGTATGCGGACTCATACAATTTGTTTGAGTTCTTCTGATAGTAGACAAAATAATTGCTATGGCCATAAACGTCGGTAAAGTTGATGGTAGCTAGTTTTGTTTCTCGAAGAACGTCTTCGGGGTTTCCAGGCGTACTTGGGGAAGACTGAGTTCCTGCCCCAAGTGCTCCCCCAACGGCGCCCGCAGTCGCAATGACCACGATGACGCCTAAAAGAATCCAGAAAAATCTCCTACGAATACCACATGTCTTGTTATTAGGTTTCGCGCTGGGGTCTGCTGTTGCAACAAAACCGTCATCGCGTGCTTGGTGCACTTCGGGCAAATTCTCATCGTAGACTTGAGGAGAGGCGCTGGCGTCTGTGTTTGGAACCGAGTACTTCGCAGTATGCAAGAATCTATCGTCAACCTCAAGACGGCTGTAGTTTTCAGGATCGTGAGCTTTCGCAGCCATGATGCCGGCTTGGCGCGATGATGGAAGTCGGAAGAGAGAACAGGGACAGGGGAAATCACACAGAAGGGCCCAGGTTAAACTTAAGAGGCTCCAACCCGTTTTAGGCAACGGCCAAGCGACATTGTGCCGCAATTCTGAGGATTGCAACCATCACATTTGGTTGGCTGCGTATACGATGCAGCGATGGAATGTGCAAAAACAGCTCGATAAATGAAGTTTACAGGCTGCACAGCGAATGGTTCTCTGTTGGCTGCCTAAGGGATGCAGAAGCCAAGGCTGATCTTCCTGTTTATCTACATGTGTCTGATTTGCCCACTTGACAGCCTGAGATCTGTGGGTGTCCATCCAAGCTTAAATTTGCCCCCAGACTCGGTGATCCTCGAGGCATGTCAGATGCCAAGGCCATTTCCGTGGATTTAAGTTGTCAGTTCGGAGCCAGCACACATGGATGCAGGATTAATTATAGCTGATGTCAGACTTTCGCCATGCTTCCGATTATTAAACACGAAAGTCATGCAGCATAACCAGGCTGCGTACAGAAACCCTCGCATGTTAGTCGGATTGGTTTAACTCTGAGGCTCAACCTCTTGAATGGCCGGGATGATCGTGGAGTCTGTACAACTGCCCTGTGTTCAGTCTCACCAAGGTCGAAGATAGCCGAAGAATGCGATGATATGCACCGTTGTGCTCCTGGCTCGCCTACACCGTGAGGCTACACAATGTGTTACTACGACCCAGTGAGGTTGATTTAAGAGGACAAGTCTCCAATATGCTATGAAGCAAGAGGTCTCAGCTCGCACAAGACAATAGCACAGATGAACCGCATGGCATCCAGCTCGCTATGTGAAGTTGAACCTGTGGCACGTTGTGCTACATCATGCATTCCACAGCCCGGAAGCGACTGAGGGGCCAAGGGTCTTTCGGGTACGACTCAATGCTATTTAATCAGTCATTTAGCAGCCTTTGCGACATTGTTTTGGAGTCGATCCAGAGCTCTTGAGTCGTTTCGCCCCCTCCCATATCTAACACGCCCCCACAATCAATAGCAGGAACAACCGTCATGTCGTCCCCCACACCAGTGACGCTCCCAGATCAGAACGACGTACATTCTCACGCCAAAGAGAATGGTCCTTCACTGTCTGTCAACCTCTCATCAGAAAGCAGCCATGGCAAAGGAGGAGGCCCGTCATGTGACTTTCCGCCTGTTTTGGCTGAAGGCCTAGAGGCGGACACCAGAATGCAGGCTACTGGCCCCCAGACTCTCAGCACAGACGCCTTGAGTATGCCGCAACCCAACACTCCATCCCTCTACGATGATTCTTCAGACGGTACTTCAGCAAACACCGTCTTCGTTGAAAATCTAGCGCATAATCATGATCAGGATCATGCAGAACGGCCACCATTGCAGGATAACAATAAGCCTCAACAGGCAAAGCATACAGCCCTCTCCACCAACGAAAGCGATTCAATCTGGCAGGCTTGGAAGTTCGAAATCTTGAGCGACATTGTAGCTCTTGGCTGCATAGTTGCTATTATCAGCATACTCGCCGTGCACCAAGGTCAACCGTTACCCAAGTGGCCCGAACTGATATCCATCAACTCCTTGATCGCCATATTCACTGCCGTATTCAAGGCCTCGTTGATAATGCCTGTTGCCGAGGGTAAGACTAATTGACATTTAAATTGAAGATTTGCGGTTTTCGCTAATCAGCGGCTGCAACGCAGGTCTCGGTCAGCTCAAATGGGATTGGTTTCAACACCCAAAGCACCTCATCGATCTTACTCTCTTCGACGAGGCCAGCCGAGGACCTTGGGGCTCGTTCTTGCTAGTCTTCAAACAACTTTTCCGGTCTAATAAGGCGTAGGAACTCACGCAAACATCACTCTTATCGAACTAGCAATACTAACAAAGATGCAGATACCTGGCAACAATTGGTGCCATTGTCACAATCCTAGCTCTTGCAATTGACCCACTATCACAGGCAATGATCGAGCATCGGATCTGTACCCGGTACACGGGTAACGGCGTTGCTCAAGTGCGAAGGGCTAACAATTATTCTTCAACCTTTGGATATGAACTCAGACACGGAATAGATGGGCTGGACTTCCAGATGATAGGTGCAATCTACAGAGGCCTTGTGGGAAACCGAGACACCGCAGCATTAGTCGACTTCAACTGCACGACGGGAAATTGTACTTTTGGAACTGACGATGGCCGCCCTTTCTTTTCCACGTTGGCAATGTGTCATTCGTGTCAAAAGCTAACCCCAATCTACAACTACACAGGTGATTCTGGGGAATGGTACCTCAAGTCTGGCTCGAGAGTTCGACCGGACGCTGGTGAAACCTTCCTTGATGCTAGGAGAACGGGTTCACTCGAAGGCTTTGCTTCGTACTTCTTTTCATTGGATATCCTCTCACTCTTTGTACCGGACTGCGAGGCGAGGAACTGCTCTTTTTCGCCAAGATTTAGGGACATGCGGCCCTTCGCTGTTCGGTGCAAGTTGGATGCTTGTGTGAAGACCTTCCGGGCCAGCGTTAAGAATGGTATCTACACAGAAACAGAGATTGACGCACCTGGGAAGATACTAAGGAATTGTTCAACCTCAGCCGACAAAAACAAGAAGCGAACGAGGTTCGCATTAATTACGAACACAGCCTTTGTGGATGGACAAGAGCGGTCTTGCTCCGAGGTCGATGATGGGACTCCAAACTCCGTTAAACTGAACCTCGATTATGGAATCTTCTAGGAGGGAGATACTTGGACCAGGGTATATGAGCTTGAAGGGCAAGAAACCTCTTGGAAATCCTATCCCAGAGAGTGCGTGTGGACGGTTGACACGACTTCTTGGCGTAACACGTACAATCTATTACGAGATCTGATGGAAGGAAAGATCGAAAGCACCACTTATCACAAGGATGATACAAGCTACGTCAGAGGGCCCATGTGGCTGAGAAAGATTTATGCAGAGGGTTTGGGCAATGCAAGCACTGCAGAAGAAGTCTTCCGTGGTCTTGCAAATTCCATATCGGCTATGATGAGGAATAGGCCGTACGGAAATTCTGAGCCAGGTGACGATCGCGTTTCCAAGGATTTAGATATTGTAACGGGTAGGGCCTCCATCACTCAAACTGGTATCTACGTCCAGTGGGGTTGGATTGCGTTTCCGCTGTCGTTGTTAGTGACCCAGTGGATCTTCTTTGCCCTCGTCCTACATAAAGCAGGGCAAAGGAAGACGGGGAGCGGGGCGATGATGGTTTGGAAGTCTTCGCCATTGGCACTTGTATTCAATGGCCTGGACGACGGGCTGAGAGACAAACAAGAAGAACCGCGGACTCTGAAGCAAATGGACATGGCTGCAGAGAAGTTGACAGTGCGATTGGTACCGACAGACGAGATGGGGCGGAAGGGATTCAAGTTTTGTGAGAGTTAGAGATACATTGGCTGCAGCTATCTTCCATTGACAAGTGTTACGTCCTTGACTTGATGCAATTCCATCTTCCTCCATCCAACAATACCAAGCCCACATGTTCAGTCGGTAACCCGAAGAGACCTTTTCAATCTAAGTCAACAGGGTCTTCATCAACCAGGTTTCCCCACTGATCGCGGTTCCGATATTCCAAACGCACCTCCCCTCTACTGTTCATGTGAAGCTCTCTTCCACCAGGCAAAAGAACGATCACCGGGGGATCGTTGTCTACCTCCAGGGTGCCAGTGGCTCCCAGAGCCGCATACTTTCGCCGCAGCATGATGGACCTGTTGCGACGTTCCTTGCTGAAGTCCTTAAAAACATTCTCCTCTTGCGTCATGGGAGGGGTTAACTCCATGCCCAAGGACTGTAACATCGGATTGCCGGGCCATCCCTCAACGGGGCGGTTGCTTCCCATCGCCTCCCAGGAGAAATTGACACCAGCTCCCTCAAGCAGTTCTTTCATCTTCTCCAGGACGTGGTTCCTTAGGAAGTCCCAGTGCCGCTCCAGAGCGAAAAGAAGTTCAATCTGGAAGCGGGAGCCGTACCGACAACGCTCCATGAGAGGATCCTGGCCGTGTAGGGATACCTCCTTCAATGCGGGGAACTCTCCGTCACCGACGGCAGAGGCAAAGGTGAGGAGGCTCTCTGCCAGGTTGTTGTTGACGTGGGTAAGACGAAGGTACTTCAGGGTACGCGGTAGCATGCTGACTAGGCGAGTGCCGTCGGGATCAGGCAAGCTGGTGTCGATGCGACGCAACCCGAGTTGCTCCTCTGTAGCTATGTCACCTGGCCACACCTCAGGAATATAAGAGTGAGAGGTCCACATGTTGGGGACGCCGAGGATAGAGTCCTGAGCAAGCTGAACATGCTCCAGCGTTTCGAAGGAACGCAGGGTAGGAATGGTGTCGTGTCGAATGTTGTCGAGCTTTTCGGCCTCAGTTCCAGAGGAATTCGCGTGCCAACGGCTCTCCCAAAACTTCATCTCGAAGGGACCGAGCTCGAGATGTCTCAGGCTGTGGGCGCACCTACGTGCCAGGATAACAGTGAGATTGGCGGGGGAAATCTGAGAGTTTATCGTGGAACTGGGATAGTGGCCACGCTCAGCCATCAACTGGAATCTGCGGAGCTCGCCGCGGCCGAGGGTGAAGCTCTCCAAGTTTTTGATACCTACGGTGAGAATTCTGATGTCGTCGAACGACAAGGAACAGTTTGTCAGACGCAAGGTCTTGAGCTTGGAGATGACGTGTTCGGTGTCGTCGATGAAATATTCGCCTACACCTCCGATTCCGTGAATTTCGAGTGTGGTAAGATTGCTGCAGCGGTTGAAGATCATGTACGTGTCCCTGAGATCAAAATTGCTGATCGTGTCGTAGCAGTCGGCACGGTAAATGAGGCTGAGCGTCTTGATGGAGTCATACTTGGCGCGGCCGTACCGGTCCATGGTCCAGATAAAGCCACCATGCTTGATGAGGGGAAGCTCCATGTGCAGCTCGAGATGTTCCAAATTGGCGGCACGGTTGAGAATCTCAGGAAGCCAGTCGAAGCCAACGGCCTCCCCTCTGGGAGCTTTCCAAATCTTGCCGACTTTGCCGCTTTCAAAGTGCAGATTTGGAGTCAGGTTAGCCTCAAGGTGCTTGATGGAGTTGGCTAGGTCATCGATGCCGTTTGCAAGGCTCCGCTTGCCAGCAGCCTCCATCGCGTCGGGGTCTGGAACGTGGTCGCCAGCCAAACTTCGCAAAAGCCTGAACAGGGCCTGCTCATGCTTCACACCCTGCCAGGAACGGTCTCGAATCTCCAGGTAGTCGTAATTGAAGCAGACGTGGCGAAAGAGGTAGGGTCGCGCAAGCTTATGGAAGCGGAAGTAGGTCTTTGAGAATGAGACGAGTGCCTTCTGGCTATCGCGTTTGGCCTGGAAACTTCCGCCATTTCGACCCTCAAAGTGGCCACAAAAGACTTCCAAAATGGAAAGAATGAGCTCGCCTGGCAGGTCGATGATCTGGGTTGCTCCTTCCATCGCGACTGTTTGGGGCACCTCATCGCCCACTGATAGATCTTCCATCTTGTCAACGTGGGAAGGCGCGACGGGACGAGAGGAAGTGGAGTTGTAGAAAGAGGGATGTATCTTGCGGTTGGAAGTCGAAGGATAAAAGTTTGAGGGAGTCGGAGACCTGAGAAAAGAATGGCCGTCGTGGAGGCAAACGATCCCTAGGAGACGCGGGCAGCCGATCGCTTAGCGTTTGTTATACAGATAGATAAAAGAAGCTCAAGGGCAAAGAACCTTGTGAATAGCAGCTACTGACTAAAAAAAACCAAAGCTTGGGCAGCCGATGAAGATGTGAGGCAGAAGAAAAGAATCCAGAGTAAGGTAGTCGAGGGCAGGCTGGGTGAATGGGAGACTGGAAGTCACCATAGGTGGGCCACGTGACACGGAACGTTGATTGCGGGTGATTTGAGAAGGAACGACCAAACAAACACTTCCAGGCTCCTGCTTCATGTCAAGATCTTTCCAAATTTACGAGTTCTTGTCACCAACCTTTCATCAGCGAAAACAGGCCAGATCATAAGGAACTCTCCGCCACTATCTCGACCGTTTGCCCATTTTCACAAACGTTAGCTGATACAGCTTCCATTGTGGTTAAAGCGGTTACATACGCCGTACAAACTGATGGAATTTCTTTCGACTCTGGGGGACGGGCCGGAATCGATTGACGCGGGCCATTACAGCCTGGTCTCCACCTGTCACATCATCGCGAAATGCCGCGCAACAACTCAACAGACGCAAAATAATATTCAACCAAACACTATACTGCCTGGCTAAGTATCGTCAAGACCTCAATCCTCACTTTCCCATTCGGATTCAGAGTCGGGTCCAGAGTATGTTTCGTCCGCATATTTCCCAGGATCCTCTTCGAAAAACGTATCTTCAGTCCATCCGTAGGCTCTGCGCAGCCGCTGGCCCAGCACAACAGCCGAATCTCCCTGGAATTTACCCGCGTAAGGAGGAGAAACCAAAAGAAGCTTGCACCCAAACTTGGACGACTCAAACGCATGGTTCCACCCATCTACTGTACGGATCAAGCTGAATTCCAATTCCTTCATCGCCAGGTTAAACGCAGCCCAACCGACCGCTTCGCGCGACTCGGACCTTCCGATCAAGTTTTTGAACGTCTCAACCATCGACTCGTATTCGACTTCGATGGGTGGTGGTGCAGGCACGGACTCTCTCGCACTGGACAGTATATCGAGTTGAGACCGGCTGGATGACCGGGACTTGTTCTTCTGCTTGCGACCCTCAACCAGTTCCTCAGAAACCTTGTGCGGTTCCACAGGAAGTGCTGTCCAGTCGGTCTCACCATTCGCCTTGGCGTTGTCGTACTGCTTGTCGAGATACGCGAAGCTGTCTTGGATCAGGTCCTCGTACAGGAAACCGAGTCTTGAGCCCACTTTCTCGGCAACGATCTCGTCCAGTCTCTCCAATGCGGCGTCGATATGACCATTATCAAGAGCCTTCTTGGTGAGCACGGGACTAAGATCGGTCTTGAGCCGGTTGAGCTCCGCCTCGAGCTCTTGAGCCCGGGTGACGAAGAACTGAGCCTTCTTGCGCGAAGGAACCGGCCCCTTCTGTGCCAGTGACAGGTTCACGGCCGCGCTCAACGACAGCAAGCCCATCGTCTCAAACGCATCTCGTGGGAGCGTCTCTCCGTACGTTTCAAAGTCCGTCTTGTGGTACAGTTTGAATAGCTCTCCAATGCAGCCATGCGCCTTCTGTGGGGTCGTTTCCGGCTGGCACAGTCGAAGAAGAATATAAAGATGGGGGTCGCTGTTCTGAACATCTTGCGGTTTGCCCTTTAGTTTGATGTTGGGATTTCCCATAGCATCGACCGCGTTCGACACACGCTTGAACAGCTTGGAGTCCCTGGTCAACTGCCGCTTTAGGAGAGACTGGAGTCGGACGTAGGCAAGATGCGCAACGTTCGATAGTTCCTGCAAGATAATCGATCGCCGGAGCTTGTCCGAGCCTGCGTCCTCAAGTCGGCCCAGCAGTTGGTCCGCATAAGACGAGATCGCGGCGGCTTTGATGGCACTTTGAGCAGCATCCAAGACGGCGCCGCTGGCGTGCATGTCGGCTTTGAGGGGGAGCGACCTTCCCTTCTCATCGGCGATAAGCTCCGGCCGACTGGAGAAGAAGGCGGCGACTTCCCGGGCAAGCATGCCCGGCTGAGAGGCGAGCGAATCCAAGTACGCCTCGTGGGCAATTTTGCGGTCGCGAATCAAGTCCTTGGGGTCCGGGAGATGTTCTTCTTTTATTTTCTTGGCTGCGGGTTGGGTCCGAGGAGCACCCCTGGACCCCGGAACTTGGAGCATTTGGATGCCCTGCTCAAGTGCATCGACGGCCTCATCTGCAGTAGGCGCCACAGGGTGACTAGGCAGCTGTGTGGTGTTTTTGTTGCTGAGAATAGTTCGGGTCAACCAGGCGAGATCAAGATGGTCGACCTCCCGACGCTTGCGCGGAATGTTGGTTACCCCAGCGTCTCCGAGAATGATATTCGCGACGTCGTTGAGCCTCTGTAGAAGGAACAATTGGCGGCACAAAATCATCTCCCCAATTCCTTTGGGAAGCATATTTCCGAACCTGAACGCCCACTCGATTTCAGCCATCTTGGAACGTGGAATTTGCACCGCCTGCCCGTACTGATCGCTGTCGATAAACATGATGTAGGCGTCCCTGAAACTTTGATTGACGCGGAGCTCGTGCGTCTCCATCCTCCTCTCGATGAACGTTTTGTCGTTGAGCTTATACTGGTCAATCAGGTCTGGTATCGCACGATTGGCCATCATATCGAGGAGGCGGTCCTCCTCCGGATTGGACAGATCGCGGAGGTTCCACTCGGGCACGAGGCTGGACAGCACGCCGCCGTGAGTCGAGTCCTCGGGGTGCCGCGGGATATTCTGGCCGTCTGCAAGTTTGAGGATGCACTCGCGTCGCTGGTCTTGGTTGAGTGAGTCCCAGTGCTTCTGGAGTCGGCCCTCGTGCATGTCCCATTTCTTCCGGAGTGTCTCGTGTTCTTCCTGTACTTGGATGTGGTTCCCGATCTGGCCGGAACGCCGGTTCGCGTTGTTGTATCGTCGAGAGTTGTATGCAGACATTGTGATGAAATGAAGCAGATGAATTATGTGTAGGACCCTTCAAGCGCAAGGGAGTGAATGAAAAGAAGAAAATAATGGGCAGCTTCGAGGGAGAGAAAGGCTGCGTAGGTGTGAAGAAGCCCCTCCAAAAAGATCCTGGCTAATTGCTTTGCGCCAACGAATGTGAATGTGACAAACTGTTAGAGTAAGACTGCAGCTTCCCCACCATAGTCTGCATCTAGGCCAATGATAGGTTGTGAATAAAGTTCGATTGATAGTGAAAAGTTGCTTTTTAGAATAACATTTCCCCTAAACAACTTATTTACAAGGGGGGTCGTGGGGTGCGCAGCAAGTAGCATAGTATCAGAAATGAATATCTGGGGCGCCGTGTCTTGGCCGATGCTGCTGAAAGGCATCTCCAGCCACGATCGAATCGAAGTTATGCGAAGTAGCCACAGCACTGGACTCAAGTACCTGTAAGCGGAATGCAAAGCTCAAAATATGCGACGACATGTCTACTGGGGATATCAATGACCATAAAGCTAATCCTCTCGCTTACATGTAACATGATCAACAAAGATTTCGTAAGATCTCGCAACGCCTCTCTGGATACTAGCCTGAACAGCAGATAGCCGGCACACACGCCCGGGCAGGGGATCACCAACACGCTGCAGCGTAACGTCCGTCACCCACTTCTGGGTACCCCCCACTTCTGGGCACCCCAAAAATGCCTCACCGCCATGACTACCCGCCAACTTCAAACCTACACAACTTCACCGACTTCTACTCAATT
>JABGMY010003260.1:0-19202 GCA_014705525.1 Colletotrichum sp. HC292
TAAAAAAAAATGACATTCACCACATCAAGCCTCATCAAACCCGTCCCGCGCACACGACTCTTGACTTACCTGAACTAGCTGCCTCGACATGCCCAGGTCCTCCTATTCAATGATTCTACACGTTTGCTCAGCACACCCGTTCGAGGCCTAGCGCGTACCGCACAGCGTTCGTAACGGGCCGGACTTCCCCTGTTGTCTTTTTGGTTTCTGTTGCCGTACGCTGTATGTAAGGTAAGATAGGTATCCACTTTTTCCATAGCTGAATACCCAGAACCTGGAGGGCGCGGGTACTCGCACCAACGACACCACCAAGAACCACCATCGGATCTGATCCATCAAACTCACAGACCTGCGTGCCTTACGGACGTACGCACTCTGTGTTATGTCCTCGCTCCTGACTTACCTAGTACGGATATAGATCCCTTACTCGCCTTACGGGTAAGTCCAATTTCGGGGACCCCTCGAGCGCACACCGCGACTTCTTCCACTTTCCTTTCCCGGCTTTGGCGCGGTCCCGGTCCGCTCTTTGTCTCCATTCGACAGGGCAACGTCGTCACCGCGCCTTCCACTGCAACGGTATTTGTTAGTGAAAGCAGCACAGGGTGCTTGGCTTGCAGTGGTAATTTTGCTACGAGTGGCCTGGAGAAGATGGCCAGAATCATGTCACCCCAGGGGCGGTTTCACTTCTCTACCAACCATGCTGGACTAGAATCTACGTCGTCTTTTAAGCATAACTATGGCAGCGTCTCTTCTCTCTATTCGTAGGTGGTCTGCATCTCCTCTGTTTCGAACAAGCTAGCTAATTAGGCCTAATGACGTTGAGGATGTTTTCAATCCCTCATGAGCAGTGCGAACGAGCCGAGACACTGATCCGACATCGGTGTCAATAATGCCATGCTGTTTATCCGGGTAATAGCCGTGGCATCCTTTGGTGACAATTCATCCGTACGGCAAATCTTCCAAGAACATGGTGTGGTCAAAGCTCCTTGCAGATGGCAGGGTTTGGCACCGCTACCTAACTGAGCCACCACGGTCGAGCATGTTGATTGACAACGACCTGTGGCTCATGCCTACTTCAGCCTGTTGTTTACCTACTTTTTCTGTTCAGCCTCTTGAACGGGCGTCCCCAATGCCTGGGATCAGACTCAACAAAGAACCGCCCAAACTAGCCTCTCCCAAGCCATGCACACTTACTCTCAAAACACCTCATCCAGGGCCTTGCGGCTGCGCTATCATCTCAGTCGAAAACTGGGATCGGGAGGTGGCGGAAACGGTTGCAGAATATGGTGTATGGGACCTTGGCGACCTCTCTGAGACTTCGGACAAAAGCGTCACTTGGATCCCTAACGACGGTTCAACAGCCTTGCCAGCCCTGCCGAAGCCATCATCACTCTTCCCAAGACAAGATCGTCAGGCAAGCCAAATCGACGTGGCACGCATGTGCTTTGCATGTGGTCTAGGCCATGTGCGGTTGTCACTGATGGGCGCGGTGTCCTGTTCGCCCTCTGGTTGTGCCGATCCTCCGCGAAGCTTGCCCAAAAGATCGACGTTGGGGTGAGGGGGAACAACCCCTGACTGCCTCCAAATCGCGATCGAAGGCCTGGGGACGTTTCTGCGGCCAACGTGGGTCGTGTCGCTACCGTCACTTCCCGACAGCTTCATTGAAGCTACCTTATCCTCATCAAACGGCAATTCCGCCATCACTACAGATTGCTACACCATCATTGTCTGTGTGCCTGCTTTCGTCCGAAGCGAACACTGAATTTTAGGAAAGCCGCCCAACAAGCCAGAGCCTGCCAGG
This sequence comes from Colletotrichum sp. HC292, assembly GCA_014705525.1. Lineage (NCBI taxonomy): Eukaryota > Fungi > Ascomycota > Sordariomycetes > Glomerellales > Glomerellaceae > Colletotrichum > Colletotrichum sp. HC292. The sequence continues at coordinate 1,802 of JABGMY010003260.1, forward strand.
AGGTCCGAAATGCACCAAGTTGGCTCCAATGCGAACACGGGCTGCGGCGCTGCCTGCACTCAAAATCAACTCGAGGCTGAAGTCGCGACCATGCTCTCTTTTGTAAACACGTCGGAGGCAATCCGGAGGGATAGGATTCTGGATTGCATCTGCGAATGTCACGGCACGTTTGGTCCTTCATCCCAGGAAAGATACTGAGACCTGGAAGGGGGCTGTCAGCTACTCACGGGACACGACCGACATCAATCTAACCATGTTTGGATGTCACATCCTCGAACCATTATGACTTCAACGGGGGCGCCACAGTGGCTCGCTTCTGCCCGTCGCAGGAGATCAGCGCTGGCATGGGTGGCTGATAGGCGTACCCGTAAATCCCTGGGCATACCGTTGGCTTCGCCTTCACGCCCACGGCGGTTTCGAAGGCTCCAAATTTCGGCACCGTACGGATAGAAGCAGTGAGGTGTTGTCGAAAGCAACGAACGTCGGGATTGTAGCTAGTCTCGGACGAATTCATTCTCATTCGCAGCGGACGGGAACAAAAACTCGTCACCTGTTGTTGACCTGCTGACGCTGCGTCGTTGGGTGGAAAGAGACCAGGCTTTGGCCTTCTTTTCCCCTCCCGCTCTCCAGAAGGTTATAAGTACATGCGCGGGACGACCAGGATCATCCCTTATCGATTGCAATGGTCATTGGATCGAAGTTTCGCTGGGATTGGCAAAAGGAGGAAGCCCAACTGATTACACCGTTAGACATGCCAGCTTTTGTCACAAGTTTATTAGGTGGAGAAAGCCAATCCGACGGTCTACAGCGCTCTCCCATTTCGGCCATCTCGTCTCATCTCCTTTTTTGAGGTTGACAATGCAAGACTGGGGAAAAGCTGACAAAGACGGCGCTCTGGCCACCTGGGGATCCTGGCATACGCTTTCTCCCAGACTTCCCATTCGAGACAACCGGACGCACCACGTCGCCTTCGTTTGGTCTCGTTGGCGATGCTCATGAGGCTTTCGTCGAGAATAAATGAGGGTTGCGAGGGATGCTACCCTGCCACGCCTCGGATCCTCGGAGGAGGAGATTGTCCCGCGCGTCATGGTGATTCCCTGCTTCCACCGGTGTTCCTTCACGGATTGTCAGGAGAGCTGGCTTAGTTTCCACAGGCCGGGTCCAGGCCTGATCTGCCTCGCCCATAACTTCATTCTGTCGTGAAGTGGGGTGCGCATGCACGGGCAAGGAGACGATATGCAAGTGTTCCTAGCAGATGCGGGCTGGACGTCAACTCGGTGGTATCCAATTTGCAAAACCCACAGTCTTCCTTTCTTGAGTTTCATCCCATCTGCCACGGAAAACTCAACACTAGTCGGTTGGTTTCTTGCGAGCTTGCCTCTCTTTGCAATTCAGCCATTAGGTCGGAACGTCGCGTACGTTGCTCGGTTCGTAGCCAGGTTCCCATGGCCCAAAGCTTGCGTGCCACATGCTACAGCCTATCATCTGGCACAGCATGTCATCCGAAGACCCTTTGCAGCGATACAGGCAAAACCGGAATTGAGGACGACGCGAAAAGCACCAGGGCGTCAGCGCCCTACCGAGACAACAGCAGGGCTCGCCTTTACGGAAGGACACCTGCCAAGCGGACGCTCCCCGGCCGGACGAGGCCTTTGCTTCCCACCTGGGCGCCCAATGTGGTAATGATCTTTGACGTTGCATCTTAAAGTATATTGTAGTCGACCGATTCCAACTTCGCAAAAACAGACAGTATGGATGCCACCCAGCATGTGCGGGATATAAGGGCAATCACTCCCAAAAAAAAAAATAAAAAAAGAATAAAGAAATAGCACCCAACCTAGAACCATCCAGCCAGTGAACCGGGAACGGCATCAAGTCACCAGCCGGGGGCCCCGTTCTTTCGAAAAACGTTGCCCGCGATTGTTCTATTTGTCTCGTCGCGTCTATAACTGCCCTTGATCCCTGCCCTCGCGGTGCGAAAGAATGAGCAAGCCGGGCCATGGCTCATCGGAGGTTTAACCCCTAAGAGGCGAAACAATGTTTGCCTCCCGTCGTGCCGGCTCACCTTTGCCGTGCCCACTGGCCTTTGGGCTGCACCCCACTCTCCAACAAGTACAGTGAAGCTGACTGCGATTCTAAGCCCACCTCCTATGGGACATAGATAGGCAGGTAGGGGAAAGAAGGGACTAAGAGAAGGGCATGCCAGGAGAGTGAAAGACCTCGCAGAGGGCGAAGGGGGTGGGAGTGAAGGGGGGTAGAATCGGAGACGGGTGGAAAGGCAGAATCAGCAGTCGCGTACTCTCTCCACAGTAGGGGAGATTGAAACTGTCCTGGGAACGAAGCGAGGATAGAAGGCGGAGATGGGAGGAACGTTTTGAAGATGCGCAACGGAAGAGAGACAAGGCACCGACCGGCATTCGTTCATCGAACGGCGACGACAACAGGGGGTGCTCTTAGGAGGGAGGACACAAACGATGAAGGAGGCACACAAGCCGTGGAAGCAACAGTCGGCCCCCACCGGTAGGGAGATGAGTAGTAATCAGTTGCCAATGCCCTGTCTTTCTCGCTGTGTGTCTTGCTGCTGTTGCTCTCCACCTTTCGTTCGGCAGAAGTGAGAAGAGGCCTAGAAGGAAAAGCAAAGCCACGGTGTATCGTCAGCCTCAGGCCCCCAAAGCAAAGTGGGTATTCTCGTCAGATTTCAGCATCCGTCAGCCTGGCATTGGCATGCGCCGGGCGCTTTTTGGGGGGGAGTGAGATTCACGCTTTGGCATCTCCAGTCTACATGGGATTCCTGGTCCGCCATCCCCACACCCTCATCTGCGCCAGATCCCGCCCCCTCCTTGGCCTCTCTCTATCTCTGTGCTTGACCCTCTTTACCTTCCTCTCCCTCTCCCCCCCTCCTCCCTTTCTCTGTGTGTGTCCTGCCTGTGACCCTCTCAATCATCTTAACCTCAATCGAGAGTTCGAAGCATCCAAGATGAAGGACGTCAGGGCATGGGTAAAGGTTGCCTCGCTGATCGTTGGCTGAAAGCGAGATCTGAGCATGCGTGGGTGGGAATAGGGCGGTAGCGGCATCCGTGGCGGAAAGCGGGATTCTTCTAGGTGTGTGCTAGACAAGAATGTCACACGACGGAGGAGGGGGTCATGGCTGATGGATGGACGGATGGAGGGCAGGGGAGGGGGAGTTGAACTCAAATAAAGCTTCAGCAACCCAACATGGGATGATCCTGTGATCTGTGAGCCGCTGCATACGTGAGGGTAGTTACAAAGCTGAGCGGACACGCAAGGATAGACTTTTCTGCCTGATGGAGGGGGTTTTGCTAGGTGTTCTCAAAATGCATCGTCGACATGGGACGGAGATTCTCCAAGTTCCACGAAGCCCTCAACGATTCGTAGTCGCCTGCTGAAGTCCATGGAACGGCTAGGCATACTTGCAAAACCCACACACACCTGCGGCAATGGCACAAGAGGAAAAAGAAGAAATTTCCGAATCAACAAAAAATCAAATAGACGAGACAAGAGCAGGCTTTGGTGGCCAACCTTCGAGCCGTCATCAACGGCGAAGCAGAACTTCTACCTTTTGGTCGATTCCGTTTTCTTCACCTTCCTCCCCCCACCCTCGGGTTGGCAACCGGCCGTTTCCCTTCTGGAGTGGGTGTTGACTTGTCTTACGAGTAAGGCACCTTCTTTTCCGGCTACTCTGTCTGCAATGGAGTTATTTGCCCTGCCACACTTCATCGCCGCGCAATTTCTCGGATAATCAAAATGAACGGTGAGAGCTTCTCCGGTGGGCTCGGAAGGGGGACGGGGGTTGGGGAGTGGGACATTTTTATTTTTGTTTATTTTGAACGGAAGGCATTTCGGAGGATTTTGGTATAGATGAGAAAGGGATGGGGTCGAGTTGCGCATCGTCATCATTTCATAAAGCGCGCTCCATAAAGGGATGGATCATGGATTAGAATCATGTCGCTCTGTCATTTGAGCTGTTCAGGGTTCCTGTCATGGCTTCCTTTCCCTGCTGCCCTCATATGATGAGCGCAACGGGAAAGGGTGATCTGGATCGAGGAGAAAAAGGGAGAGAAATGGAGATGAAAACGCTCAAAGAGTCATGATGTTAGCTACGGACGTAGGCATTGGTTTGCGTGGTTTCACGAACCTAACTTGTATTTGTATGTGTGTGGATGCTATGCCCAAGTTGACCGAGCCAAGACGGCACCAAACCCCAACGCCGCGACCTGATAGCCATTTTCAGCCTGGTCAAAATCACTTCAGGTAATTACACAGGAGATTGTGATCCAGAAATCGGTTCATCGCATTTGTCCACGGAGGCCTGGAAGCCAATCTTGACTTTGACCCTGACCACGACTGCAACACACACCCACCCTCTTTGCCAGTTCTATGCTACTGATACAGTCAGTGTGAGACTCTGGCGACGAGATTGCTCTTCCCTTCTCACCTTCGTTGCATGGTGTTTCGGTGATTGTCTTAGACATTTGATGACAAAAAGGTCCCTAGCAGAGCAGTGAGTTGCATGTCTTGTATCAGCCTGGTTAGCAAAAGTGCATGGCCTGATTTCAACGATTTGTGGTTGTCGATAGACAGGGGAAAGCAACTCAGCATGAGAGGGAATAGACAAGACTAGGGACAACAAACGTGACAACCTGCAATGTACAGAATGGCGAAAGCACAGCTGACTACGTAGACAGGGCGTGGAGGCGCAGCCTGTCTGTGAAGCATTTGACACAATAGTACATTAGCAGCATCCCAAGTCATAATATTTTCACGGACATGAGAGGCATCCATGTCATTGTGCCAAGGCTAGGTATGATTTGAAGATTCAGTCGGGTTAAGCAATGTGATGTGTCCCTTAGGACACCTGATAACCCTTCCCGAAATGCTCAGCCCCAAACATGAAAAAAAGAAACTTAAAAGCCGATATCTCTCCCCACCTTGTCAAGACAGTTTTTTCTTGATCTAGAGGGCCTAGACGTATAGCCCATTCGGTCCAAGTTGCTACTTGCGCGACCACCACACACCTCTCCCTTTTCGAATGTGGCGTCTTCACCGTCACCGTGGCGGGCTTTCAATGTTCGATTGCCTCTAGCGCATGGGACAGAGCAAGCGAGGGTATGGCACTTTCACACCCCTAGCTGGGAAACGTCTTGTCCCCACTGCCAGACCCCTGTGAGCTGATACTACTGCGGTTGTTGGGGTAGAAGGGTTGATTCTCCGATTTGCCATCTGCATCCATCGAAGACCCAGTGCCCTGGCGTTGTGGAGGTTTTTTGGTGAGAACCGCTCGTGGTTTCTCGGTCGATGCTGGGTCGATGCTGTTTCGCGTTTTGGTCAGCTTTCGGGACGACCGCTTCTGTGAAACTGCTTGAGACTGAGTCTCAGACAGCGAGCCAATATCCATAGTCGATCTGGTGTCTGTCGATGCTTGGCTGGGTGCCGCGCTGCTGCCAGTTGGCCGACTGTATGCCGGATTGTCCCTGATCGGCAGAGAGAAGTTGGTAGCAGCACCGTTAAGATCCGCTGTGAAATAAGATGGCGAGGTGGTGTGGTTTCGGACTCCGTCCGGAGAAGAGGCATTCTAGGTGATGGTCAACTCAGAAATCTCACAACAGTTTGCGGTATTATCGCTTACGGATGCCTGGGGGCTGACGTAGGTATCCAGCTTCTTTTTCAGCACTTCAGACCGAACAGGCTTTGCCAGGTAGTCGTTCATACCAGCCGCTAGACATTTTTCCCGATCGCCTTGAATAGCTGACGCTGTCATGGCAATGACCAACACTTTGCGCACCACGTCGATGGAATCCTTGCGAATCATTTTCGTCGCTTCGTAACCGTCCAGCACCGGCATCTGTACATCCATAAGGACCACATGGTATGGCCGGCCTTCCCTTGCTTTTTGCCGCAGGCCTTCGACAGCCTTCAAACCGTTCTCAAAGGCGTCAACTGTGGTGTATCCCAACCTTTGTGCATACTGGATGGCAATCTTCTGATTAATCGGATTGTCCTCAGCAATGCATATCCTGATCTGTTCTTTGGGAACGGCAGTGAGGTCCAGGAAAGGATTGGGAGAGGTTATTCTTCTCTCTGAGGCGGGTAACGCGGAACGCTCCACTGGTGGCGGAGATTTGATCTGTTGTGCGTCTCCGGCAGACACGTCTGACTTTGCCTTGTCAAATGTAACTGTGAACCAGGCAGTGGTTCCCACATTTTCTTGGCTTTCCAGCTGTATTTTGCCCTTCATCATGGTTTCGATCAAAGATTTGCAGATGCTGAGGCCGAGACCGCTACCACCGTACTTTCGCGCCGTGCTATTATCAGCCTGGCTAAATGGCTGAAAGAGTTTGGCAAGTTGCTGCTGGGGAATGCCGATGCCGGTGTCTTGCACTCTGAAGGTCAACGTCGCTTTGTCCTTAGTCTCAGAATCGACGCGGGCACCAATGGTAATTGAACCATCTTCAGTGAACTTCAGACTGTTTCCAATAAGGTTGCCGAGGACTTGATGCAGTCTGATGGGGTCTCCGTAAATGAGCATCGAAGGTAGGTTGATGTCCTGAATGATCTTGACATTTCTTCGCTGCGTCTTCTGCCTGTTGCTGTAAGAGACGGCGCGAACAACCTCCCGAACCATCTCCTCTGGATTAAAGGCAATGACGTATAACTTCATCTTATCGGCCTCCATTCTAGAGAAGTCAAGAATGTCGTTGATGACAGTCAACAGCAAGTCGGCCGATACTCTTATTGAATCAGCCATCTCTTGTTGGTCCTTGTCCAGATTGCTGTCTCTGAGCAGTTCTGAGTTGCCAATGACGCCGTTGAGAGGTGTCCGTAGCTCATGAGAAACATTGGCCAGGAATATTGACTTGGCCTTAGCAGCCTCTTCGGCTAGCTTGACATTTCGCTTGGCTTCAGCTTCGGCATGTTTGGCTTTGGTCTCTGCCTCCAACGCCTTGGCGAGAGCACGCTTCTGAAGTGAAACCATGGAAACGTTTTCTGCTGATACCTTCTCGACCGCCTTCATTGCCAGGGCATTGGAGTAACTAATGCCAATCTGATTGACTAGCAACTGTAGAACGGATACGTTGCGGTCAGTGAAGGAGCCCGGCTCGCCCTCCAAATATAAGACCCCGAGGAGCGGCTTGGAGCCATGACAAATGGGAATGGCAATGATGGCCTTGCTCAGCACGTTTCTCTGAAGCCAAGCCTCACTCACGTTGCCAAACCGTTCATCACTAATGATGTCCGGGATGAATACGGCTTCGCGGAAGCGAGTGCAGTACAGTATGACGTTCTCCGCAACGAGAGATGTGCCCGCCAGGGGAAGTCCTGGGATGTGCGCCGATGCGCCTCTCTCGGGATCGCCACTTGCCGCGAGACACCAACCTGATTCATCCGAGTCCTGAACCACAATGGCTGCAAGTGTTGCTGAACCGCCACAAGTTTGCAGGATGACATCGCACATAGTCTTCAGCAGCTCGTCGACCCTCAGAACTCCCGAAATGACCTGTGACGAAAGCAGAATCGCGTGCAAATCGATCATATCGAGAGCAGGTAGACCTGCCCCAGGCTCGTTGTGTTCGTGCATCGAGCCGCGCCATGCACCTATGCGCTCGCCTTTGATATCGGCAATGGCAGTTTGGTTCGCGTGCTGCAAAGCATCTTGATTTTCTTCGCCATCGACGGCACGATAGTCGACACCACCGCTGTCTCCAGCGAAATCAGTCTGGACAGCGGCGTCCGTTGTCCGCGGGTTTCTCGTCGGACTGTGTAGTAGAATCGCGTGCTCCTCTTCCAGGCGCTCAGCTACAGCCACAGCACCAAATTGTCGGTAGAAGGCGATGGCATCCCTGAAAGCTGAGCGCGCCAGTCTGCGAGCTTTACGCCTGACGAGTGTGCCTGCCATCAGCGTGTTACCCAAAGCCGCCTCAAATAAGTAATTGTGCTCCTCGGCGTTGTCCAAGGATTCCTCATACAGTTTGACGGCTCCACCGTAGTCGCAAGTCAACTCGTCAATCTGCGCTTCCAGTATTCTGGACCAAGAGAGGTAGTTGACGTCAGTGTAGACTTCCCATTCCTTGATCCTCTTCGTCAGTTCCCGAAGCCTGTATACAGTGTCTTCTGTCTCCTCGACCAAGTCGTTCGGATCTAGGCGAGGGTCGTTGAGTCTGCGGAGCATACGGCCGGCGAGGGCCAGACCGTAAAAGAAGATCACCAGCCTACTGTTCCGCGCAGACCATAGGTTTTGAACGCTTTCGTAGCAAGCCTGTCCGACCTCAATGGCTCGGTCGTAATGGCCGTAGATAAACAGAGGCACGATTTCAATGCTCTCGTACCAGAGGATAGAACGATTGCCATTTTGGGTGTTCGTTCTCAGCCAAGCCTTGTAGGTGGCGGAATTGTGTTGGTCGTCGGTCATAACATCTAGCGGCTCAGTTGTGCGGGTCTTCCCCTGTAAAGCGCGACAAGCCTGCCGGATTGAGATAAGCAGAGTGCCGCCTCTTGTATCCTGATGCCAGTTTGGAATCTCTTCGCAACCATACTGGCAAAACGCTTCCAGATCAGAGCAGTTCTCGCTCGAAAAGAACTTGAGTTGCGCTGCCAGGCCGAAACTGAGGATGGAAGAGATTCTGTCGCCGGCTGCTGCCGCGTACTCTACAGATCCCTCCAAGTGATTTAGCGCAACGACCACCGGTATCTGTACGTGGCCGATGAAGTTTGCATAGAGCATGTAACCTCTGGCCATGGAGAATGGGTCTCGGTATCGGCCAAGCAATTCGATGCAAACATTGCCCACCTCAACTGCGAAGCTGACCATGTTGAACCGAGCAAGAGCAATGATTCCGAGATGCAGAAACGCCATTCCAGACTGCGGGAAGGCGCCATGAGTGAGATGAAGCTCCAGCATAACCAAGGAAAGCTGATAAAACCGAAGATAGTCGCTCCACCATGCCGCGCTGACAGTTTCTGCCAGTACTGCTCCGATAGACGGCAGACCGGGATCCAGCGATGATGTTGGGTTCATCAGCTCGGTTTTGTCCATCGTCTGAATCCTGACGGACATTTTCTCGAACTGGTCGTCGCACTTTTCAAACGTCGGATCGTCATCAAACTCGACGTCTAGCGCGCGAAGGCACTCTCTCAATGATGCCAATGCCCCCTTAGCATTCCCGATCTGGGCCAATGTTCTCGACTGCAAGACATAGGCTGGTGCTTTGTCCAAGGGACTTCGAGCACATCTGAAGACTGTCTCGAGTAGGGCATTAGCTGCTCCATGATTTCCCATGTAAAGATAACACTCTGCGGCGCGAAGATGTAGCTGCATGGTCTCATTGTAAGAGACATCCTCGAGCTCGTCGTTCCAGGGGTCCGGTTGCAACAGCGCTACTGCTGTGCTGTAGAACTTGGATGCTGTTGGCCTGGCGCAATTCTCAACAGCGGCTTGCGCACTGTCAAACAGCAGCTTCCGGTATGGCTCGCGTCGAGGGACTCGCTTCTTGATAATGTCAACAGATTCACAAATATGCGATGCTGTGTTGTCCTTTGCCCTAGGATCTGCGGAGTAGTATTTCAAAAGAGTCTGCGCGATGACGAAGTGCATCTTTCGAGCATTGCACTCCTTGAGCGCTGCTGACGCTTGAATGAATCGATCATGAGCAAATCGGAACCTGTCGTCTGTCTCGCTAGGGACGATAATGTAGGCCTGAACGGCAGCTTGAAGGCCGTTGACTGCTTCTTGTTGAGAGTATGATGCGTGATATCGCTCATTTCCGGGGCTCCGGCATGTGGTTTCAGCATCTTCGTACTGAAATTCCCCGCTCAGAAGTCTGGTGATGAGCTCGAATGAGAAGGATGAGCCAAGAAGTGCAGCCCAGGCAAGTATCGCTCGAGAAGATGGGGGTAACTCGTTCAGTCTCCTTGTGATGAAACCCGTGTCAAGTATGTCGTAATCGCTTTCGCCCTGAAAGTGCTCAAAAAGCCTGTCAAGGTCGAAGTGCCAGTTGCTGTCTCGATAGTCGTACCAAATGCACCTTTTCCGGTAACAAGCGCTTAGCATTTCCCGCATATAAAACGGATTTCCTGCGGTTTTCGACTGTATGACTATGGCCAGCGGCATGACCTCTTCTTTTGGCCTGCAGAGTGTGGTCGAGACGTATTGGATTATCTCCTCCTCGCCTAATGGATTCAGTCGGATGCGAGTGACGACCGGCCCACCCGACCGAGGAAACTCTGGATGATATTAGAATGCTGCGTGCGGTACACCGGAAAGACGATGTCAAGGCATACCTTCAGATTCAGGAGGTTGAATGATGGATTGTACTCGCTCGGGAGACAGCTCCTCGGGACGGTACGTTATGATGACGACCATCTTCATTCGTGCTCCAATGATTTGAGTAATCAACTCTAAGGACTCATCATCAGCAAAGTGAAGGTCATCTAACACAAAACAAATAAACTTGTGAGACGTGAACATGCGCAGGACGTCTAGGAAGGTATTCATCAAGCGCATAGTCTTTGTTGCTCCACCAGCTCGCAAAAAGTCTTGAGAGGCTTGGGAAGAGATGACGGTAGGCTTGGCCAAGCGGCTGGGTGAGCTTCCCGGGGACGATCCGCGTCTCTTGAGCCCCGCCCGTATATTGCGAGTCTGGTTGGAACCTTGAGTGATTGATACAGATCGCGGCAAAGAGTTGTCAAGTGCGCCGATGAGGAAATCGGGCAACCCAAGTACCTTGTGGAGGGTCGGCCACACGGGTCGTACGTACTGCTTCAGAGCTTGGTGGAATGGCGTATCTGTGTTCCGTTCTCCGAAGACTTGTTTGAACAATGACGACAACAACTTGAGCAGCGGTCCGAAAGCAGTTCGGCGAGCTGTGTCAAATTTCGCCGTGGCGCAGTAACCTCTCCGTCTGGCTTCCGCAAGTACAGATTGATACAAACAGCTCTTGCCAAGCCCGCCGGCACCCTCCACAAGGACAATCTCGCAGTGACCGCGTCTCCTGAACTTGGCTGAACCAAGTTGGCGCGACAGACTCGACGACGACGACTCGACAGCGCTGTGTCGGTTGCTGTCAGTCGGTGTTCCTATCCCATCAATAAGGCTCCGGGTCTCGATAGACACGGACTGATGCCTCTCCCATGGTCTAGTCATGCGCCCAAGAGGACCAGAATTGGACGATGCGATGGTGTCTCCGGATATCGTCTGGGTATCGGACAGTATGGACGGTACGAAGCTTGCTTTCGACTGTCTTGGGTCTGAGGATGTGGTGTGCGTGAATGATCCGCTTCGTCGCGTGGTGCCTTCTGCCGAGCTTGCACCTTCGCTCGACAGATCTGCGCAGTCCGGAAGCTCGGCGGAGAGTTGAGATCCGTCAGAGAAGCGATTATTTGCCGATTTTTGGTTCATAGAATGACTCTTAGCAACGCGCTCAATCACTCTAATGACCTCTGCCCTTTCCTTTTGACGCCCAATCATCATACTAGGTAGGATGAAGAACGATGATATATCCTTCTCTCCGATCTTCCACTCCTTGAGTGCCAGCCAGTCACCATCGGTCAAGAACTGCTGCACTTTCAACAAGTCATGTTTCAGGCCGCTTGCCGAGTGATAGCGGTCGGCCACATTCTTCGCTGTACATTTCTGTATGATACGCCCAATGACGTCTGGTATGTCGAGCCGAACCTGGGAAACGTTGGGGATCCGTCGGCCCAGAACGCCTTGTACGATGTCCAAAGGCGTCTCTCCCTCAAAAACAGGCTGTTGAGTGAGCAAAGTCCAGAAAACGACACCGAGAGAGTATATATCAGTGCGGCTGTCAGGTTCCGCCGGCATACGCCCGGTCTGCTCGGGACTGATGTAGAGGAGCTTGTTTTTGGCGCCTAGCTCTTTCGATAAGCTCGACCACGACGTGCTCGACAAGCCGCCCTCAAACGACCTCGTTCCGGTGCCAAAATTGATCAGTTTGACAGAATTTGTGTCGATATTGAAGTGAAAGGAATCAGGGCGAATCTCTCCGTGGGTGATGACCTGCCCGTAGTGGAGGATTTCCAGACACTGACTTGCGCCAATCGCGAAATCGAGGAACTCCTGTAAGTTGATGGGCTCTTTCAGATGAAGTTTGTCTCTACGATAAGCTTCGTATCTGTCGTCCACCTTCCTTGCCTTGTAAAAGGCTGGTCCCAGGTCTATCAAATCAAATAGGTAGTTCTGGCCGGGGTGCTGATAGATTGCAACCACAATGGAACCGCGGTCGCCCGGGTGTGGCGCGAGGCGGATGAGATCGAGAGGTTTGACAATGTGATGGCCATTGGGATCAGCCGTAGCAAACAGATTTTTAGCGATGTGGAACGCCCTCTCTTCACGAAGGACGTGATATGAGACGCGAGCCACAACGGGCTCCTCTATGTATGATATTTCGGCACCGGTAGCCTGGCTGGCTGGGGGAGAGGTGGCAGAGAAGTCGCTGCTAGCATCGCTGGGTAGACCGGAGTGCAGGCTCGTGGAGCTCGCATGCTCTGAGGGTGAGGGTCGACCAGACTGGAGTCTCGCGGTTGATCCAGGACTAGAGGCAGGGTGGGATGATGAGGAGGGCTGGTAGGGTGACACGAATCTGGTGCCACATACGTGCCTGTGAAGCGCACGTTAGATTACGCGGGGATCGGCGGAAGAAGAGAAGCGAAACTTCGCGCATCCTTGGGGTGGGTTGCACAAGCAGGAGGACGCACCAAATGTCATAGGATGTGTGGAAGGGAAGTCTGGACTCATCCCAGGTATAACCAGCAATCTGGCGGAGACGCTCAAATAGACGCGACGGGGGGTCGAAGTGGTCATCCGACACGATGGCAGTGCCGTCCATTATTGAGGTCAGTCATAGGCGTAAGCCTAGAGCTTGGAGACCGTTTGTGGTGGTTCGTGTTGGTGATGGTGATGGTGGGGTGGGAGATCGATTTTTGGAGGAGGCAGTGGGACGGGCGGGCGTGCGTTGGTGACGAACTCGTGGTCTCGGTGACGGTGGTTGGCGCAAAAGAGCTTGTGCGATTTCAGTCGGAGGCGTCAAAAGCGTCAACTAGGCGCGGCAGACCATTTCATGGTTTTACAAGGTGCCCAAGGAAGTGTTGAGAGACGACGGGCGTGGTGGTGCAATTATGCAGCGTATTTGGTGTTCGCCGCGTGGTGGTGGTCGTCGTCGTGGAACCCGTGAGCGACGTTATGGCAAAGGTCCCGCTACAGCCCTGTGCCTCTGACTCTGAGATGGAGATGCGCGCGTGAAAGAGACTGGGCGCCGCTAATATGAAGGATCGCGATCAAGACGGCGTGGACGGCGACAAGGTCCCTGGTGCGACGAAGGAAAAGGCTTGAGGTTTGATGCTGCGTCTAGTAATGCGTCGGCGGCGTCGTCGGCGACTAACGGGTCGGGAGATGCAGCTGTCGTCGGTGGTTAGGTAGGCAGGGGCAGGAAGTGATGGATGGATACTTGCCTAGGCAGGTACGGTAGCTCACCGGAGGTGGGCTTCCTTGACCGGGACTACCTAAGGTAAAGCACCCGAGGAACGTTTAGGCATGCATGGAAGTGGTGGCACTCGGGCAGCGGTCGCGGTGCCAGGCCTAAGGTAGGAATGTCGGAGAAAAGGGCATTTCCATTTACCGTCTGGGTACCTACCTAGGTAGTTCAGGTACACTGTATACTCTATCAACTCCTCTTCCTCCCCCCCCCCGCCCCCTCCAGAACCTAAGGTGCCCGGTGCCAGGCACGTCAGCAGAATCAGGTTTGTAGGTGGGACACACAACGGATGTTTGACACCTACCTTAGGTAACTATCAACCAGCCTTTCGATGCACGCGCCCAGGGCACTGAGGCATTACTGTGACAGCTTGGGGCCATGCCATGGAAGACGCCCTGTAGCTACCTACGTAGTTTGTTAAGGTAAGGAAAGTACCTTACACTACTTAGGTAGGTACCTAATGTAAGGTAGCTGGAGGCCAAAGAGTCAAAACAGTCAAAACAGTCAAACATGTCAGCATCTTTGATGAGACAACACTGCAGTGCATACTCCGAACATAGTGACAGCCAGACGGTACCAATGATTGGCAGGCACTGCTCAGTTTGGTAGGCCTGCCTTTGCAGCCCTCCACTCGCCATTGAGGCGTCAGGTGGCATGGTCCCTACCTACCTAGGTACCTACATTACAATGGGACAGCTCACCACGAATTGAATCGATTCGCGTCTTTGCTTTGTTCCCTCTTTTGTCGGCTCTTGCTCCGGCCAAACCGCCATCTTCTCGGTCTTCTTCCTTTGACCGCCTGTTTCTGCCAATCTAGTCACGCCCTAGGGCTCTCCTCAAGGCACCGTCACTCTCTCCACGCTAGGTATCGGACTACCTTAGTCAATGCCCATTGGATCTGAAATAATACCCATCTGAAGCCCGACAGAGTCTCCGCGACTCGTAAAGCCAATCGAAATATCCCTCTGGGAAATCTCCGTCCCGCTCAATTCCAGGCCTGAATCGCGACACTGTTGCATTCCCCTGCAAACTTCGAGATGGGCATGTCTTTGCCAAAAATTCGGACCCCTCATGATGTCACTCGCGACCACATCCATCCTGCCGCCAAAGCCGCACTTCGAGTACCCTGTCCCTCCCGCAAAGTCAAATCGGTCCTAACTGAAGTGTTGCACTCGCTGCAACAAACCACGCAGACCTTGGACCAAGAAACTATCCAAAACACCACCGCCTACCTTCTAACCGTCCCCTCTTTAAACTTGGTTTTTTCACGCCTATGGTTGCAACAGAAGCCGTCACCGACGAAGGCCCTTCGCCAACAGCGTTAACCAGGTAAATCGATTCCAAGGTTAGTAACTTCTCAGCGAACCAGCGCCAGCTCTCGGGCAACCACCGGTTTGGCATGAGCTGCCATGGCTATGCCTCCATTCGCAGCGCAACTTGATATCCATCAGTAAGGGACTTTGAAGCATCAGTGACTTGGGTCTGCGTATTCGTGTTAGAGATAACCCCAGGATGCGCGTGGGGCCTTGAGGCCCAGTGTATCCGAGAGCTTGCGACTGATGGCCAAAATGCTGTGCAGAGCAGAGCTCCACCGGGGCTACAGGAATCGTCATGTGCAACACCCTTGCCTTATTTCATCCTCTCGGTTGCCAGCCCATAACGGGTGACATTTGTGAAATCAGATGGTATCAAGGTACATGTCAAAGATATCTATACTCTATATAGCTTTCCCTTCTGACAGGGCTCGCTGAAGCCCTACGCATACATATGCGCACGATTCATCTACATCGTGGGTATGGCGCAAAACAATCCCCCTCATTCAACAAAACTCCCAGGTATTCTTATATGTTTAGCCAAAGCTCCATCCCCCCTGAGCTTGCCACCTTTCATTGGTCATGTCCATGCTTTCTAATGCTTTAAAGCGATAACACGAAAAATATCAGCCCATTGCTATCTTGCGTACGGCTTTCGCCCATAAACCACAGCATTACTTGCTGTGCGAGGGGAGTGCTGTGCCGTTGGCGTTGGACGCAAAGTTGTAGGATTGGGCCAGACGACGCTCCTCGTTGCGGCGAGTGTTCACGAAGTCGGGGTAGTTAAGCGTGAGTTCGACGGCGCCGTTCACAATGTTGTCGGCAGCCTCGACACCGAGCATGAATGAGTGGTCCTGGTTGCCGACCTCGTACCTCCAGCTGCCGAAGCGGCCACGGGAGTAAATGTCCAAGTCCTGAAGCTTTGGAAGGAGGTCCTTGAGGACGCCCTCTCTCTCGAGCGAGGGAGTGGGGTAGCCGTGGTCGAAGCGGCGGTGGTAAGTGGAGACGATCTCGTCCTCGGGCTTGATCATATCGGTGTTGATGAGACCCTGGATGCACTGCTCGAGGATCTTCTCCTGGTTGACGGGCTTCATAGAAGACTCGGAAACCTCCAACATGATGGACCAGTAAGGGCCTTCCTTGGCCTCGGTAGACTCAGCCTTGCTGCCGTTGGCCAAGTAGAGGGTGGGCAGTTTCTTGCTGTCCTCAGGCTGGTTGTACGGAGAGTAGTTGGAGAAGATGGTGGCGCGGTAGAAGGGGCAGTTGTCCTCAGGGAAGTACAACCAGCACTTGTCGCCAATGCGTTCGGGGCGGGCGCCACGGAGACCGACACCAATAACGTGGGTGGTAGAGTAGAAGAGACCCTTGGACAGGCTGACAAGCTCCTGGTTGCCCATCCTCTCAACGAGCTGGTCTACGTTCATGGTAGAGACGAGTTTGTTGTATTTGACAGTCGTGCCATCCTTGAGGGTGACAACCTTGCCCTGGGCGTCAACCTTCTCCACGGAGCCCTTCTCGCCCAGGCGGATCTTCTCCTGAGGCAAAGTGTTGGCAACAGCAATCCAGATACCACCGGTACCGTCGCGAGCGGGGAAGCGGAAGGTGGCGTTAGGACCCCAGTTGCCGGCGACCTTGTTGAGGACTACGTTCTCGGTGACGAGCTTCAGGTTGGGGGCAGCGACACGCTCTCCGAGCCATTGACATTGCATCTGAGGCACGGTTTAGTGGTCTGACATGCTTGATACATCTGAATTTGCTTGGAGCTTCTTACCTTGGTGGTAGGAACGGCCCAAACCTTGTAGTTGTAAGGGCGCATGAAAATATCCGCAACGCCCTCACCGCAGTTGCGGAGAATCCACTCGTCGAAGTCCTTGGGCTTGGTATTGGCGACGCGGCACTCGAGGGCTGCGTCAATAAGACCGTTCATGCACTTGACTTGGTCCTCCTTTGGCAACATGGAGATGTTGTTCTGGAAGGGGTAGGGGACCCAAAGGCCCTTGTAACGGACATAGGAGATACGCTGGTGGGTGAACCAGTCATCGTCCTTGGGCAGGGCCTCGTCGATGCAGTCGTCGAAGTACTTGTAGTGGGAGAAGATGACGTGGCCACCGACATCGTAAAGCTGGAGAGATTCGAGTCAGAAGGCGTCGGCGCAAGGCTGAGCAAAGCTCGCTGTATAGGAAGCACTCACGAAGCCCTCGGGGGTGACGTCGGTCGAGGCAAGACCGCCAGCCCTGTCGGCAGAGTCAACGAGCAGCCATGAGGGGCCGTTCTGCAGAATTCGGTCAATATGTGCACTCGAGGTGACAGGGGTAGGTGCGCAATCTGGCGGTGAGTACTCACGATCTGGTTGAGACGCTTCGCAGCACCAAGACCGGTCGGGCCGGCGCCGATAACCAAGACATCAACGTTACTGCAGAGGGGACAGTCAGCAGGAATTCTTCAATTGGACGTGTCTGGCATGCCTCGAAAGAGGCTGTGAGGTTCTAGAACGAGAACCACCAAGTCGCGGGGGGGCAGAAAGGCAGAAGATACTCACATATCGGCCATGGTGGGGGTTGTGGGAAGTAACGGTGATGC
>JABGMY010003265.1:0-22365 GCA_014705525.1 Colletotrichum sp. HC292
CAGACCATTACACTGACATATCGGATGCCGCGTTTCATCCCATCTCTATTTGCTGAAGAACAATAGCTGCCTATTGTCGCAAAGACGAAGTGGCGGTCGCGATTGCATCAAGAAGTGAGGGGCAACAGCAGCAGCCCAGCAGAACAGCTTACTTGCTTGCTTGCTTGCTGCAACTGCTACCCAACACGGCAACATCAGACCACGCGTTTGCCAAGCCTGTCCGCTCAAATCGATTCACTCAGAGAACGAAAGAAGCGTGCCCCTGCCTCGCGGCCGTTTTTAGCGTTCGTGCTTGCTGTCAAGGGGGGCGCGTCAGGAACGAACGAGACGACAAGGTGGCACGGAGCTCAAAGTGCATATTCTGTATATAGTGATATTCACATCCTGATGGACTGCATATTCCGAGACAACGGGGCTTTGCGCAAACTAAACCAGAACCTTGAAGATTCTCCCCGTGCATTCCAAACGCCACAAGTCCCCATCACATGACCCCACCTTCGACTCCGCCACACTCTACCCCGGGCTCCAGGCTGCAGCAAACTAGCCACAATCTCATAATCGCCGGTCGCATCACCACTGCACCCTCCCCACATGATCCTGACGACAACGACCTTCCATTACACCCGCGCCTTCCAGCTAACCTTCCCCTCTACCTCCACCTCTTCGTCGCACCCAAACTTTCCAACCACATCGTTAAAGCCGCTTTTGATTTCCTCGCAGTAGCGCGAATACGAAGAGAGAGAGCACTTCCAAAATGTCCAACGCCAAGTACACTCCCGCGCCGACGAGCGACCCGGACGAGAGCACAAGCTACGCTCAACCGCCCCCCGCCTACCAGGCCGAAGCCTCCGCGGCCGCCGACACCGATCGCCTCTTCGGCGGCGGCGCCCCACGCAGCAGCCAGGACGATGATATCCCCGACGACTTCAAGGTAAGGCTCCTCACTCCTCCCTTCCTCGCTTGGGTCGCACCGCGCCATGCCTTCTCGTCGCGACGCACAAAGACTAACACCCATCGACAGTTTGGCGGCTCCGTGGCCGAGGCGACAACCGACATCCGCAACCAGTTCATCCGCAAGGTCTACGCGATCCTTACCGTCCAGCTCATCGCCACCGGCATCGTCTCCGCCCTCAGCTTCTGGAGCCAGAGCTACAAGACATGGATCCAGTCTCACCCAGGCCTCGTCTGGGTATCCGTACGTCCCTCAACCTCCCTCTCCTTTAACGTTCCCCAAGTACATGCAACACCCAACTAACACCTCCTCGCGCACAGCTCATCGGCTCCATAGTCTTCATGCTCCTCACCTACTGGAAGCGCAAGTCCTACCCGACAAACCTCCTCTTCCTAGGCCTCTTCACCCTCACCGAAGCCTACACAATCTCCGTCATCGTCTCCTTCTACAAGACCGAAATCGTCCTCAACGCAGTCGTCCTCACCGCAGGCATCTTCGTCTTCCTCACCCTCTTCGCCTGCCAGACAAAGTACGACTTCACCTCCTGGATGCCCTACCTCTTTGGCGCCCTCTGGGGCCTCGTCCTCTTCGGCTTCATGGCCGCCTTCTTCCCTTACAGCTCCACCGGCGAGCTCGTCTACGGCGGCCTCGCCGCCCTCATCTTCAGCGCCTACATCCTCGTCGACACACAGCTCGTCATGCGCAAGCACCACGTCGAGGAGGAGATCGCCGCCGCCATCAGCCTGTACCTCGACATTATCAACCTGTTCCTGGCTATTCTGAGGATCCTCAACAGCCAGCAGAACAACTAAGCTGGGCTGTATGATCAACGGGTGGAGGATGAATAGGCAGATTGGAATTATTGGCCGACAAAATGGTTTTAATAGAACGGTGCTTTTGCTTTCTCACAGTGAGACTGTATGGATAGGTTTCTTTTCCTTGTTCGGGACTTTGAGTGTTTGCTGCTTTTCGTAATACCAGATCGGGTAGTAACACGCACAAGATTGGCTCCATATCACAAGACACGCGCATTGAAGTGACACATTTGGTTGATGAAGCGGTAAAGTAATTTGATATCTGCATTAGAAGTCCACTAATAGAAAAGGAAAATGAGGGCGTTAGTAAAAGGGCTACAAAGGCACAGCCGGGAAGATGCGGTGGGGCGGTGTAATAGGGATAAGAGTAGCAGATCGACGGGTAACAATAATCCAGACGTTCTACACACTTATCCCGCCCGCGACCTCGCCCGAAAGATCTGCTCCGCCTCGAGACTATACACCGCCTCCGTCCACAACCTCTACCAAGCCGGTAGCCTCTTCCCAGTCGTCGCATTCGTAGTAGACCTTTTTGGGGTTTTATCTTCGTGTCAGAGAAACGAACTCGCAGGGTAGGGGAATATTGTTCTTTCTCTTTCAACACAGCACGGAAACCAACGCCAGTATAGAAAAAGACCAACGTCGCAGTTTCGGGGTAACCATAAGCAGGGCCAAGGGTGAATTAGTTGGCTTCGTTGTCGCCGTTGGCTTCGGCCGGGCCGCCCGCTGCTGCCGACGCTTCTCTCTGCATGCGGGCCTCGATCTCGCGGAGCTGCGACTCGCGAGCCAGGAGCTCCTGTCGCTTCTCGTTGATCTCGCGCTGGACCTTGATCTCGATCTCGCGAAGCTTCTCCTCCTCGCGCCTCAGTTGTTCCTCCTTGAGACGCACGGATTGCGATGCGAGGTCCTCCGGGTTCATGGACGAGTCACTGTGACATGTTAGTGCGTGATGCAGGGAAAGGGGCCCAGTCAAGACGTACACTCCAGCACCGCCCTCAACAGACTTGCTGAGCTTCTCGGTACGGTAGTTTTCGTAGAGGAAGTCGTGGGTGATTTCCTTCAGGTCGGCCAAGTGGCTGTGGAGGAGCGCGGAGCGGATGGCGAGGAAGTCAGAGTGGCGCGGGTTGTCGACCTCGACAACACCCCAGGGGTACTGACGGGCGCGGACCTTACGGCCGCCAATCTCGACAACCTCCTCAGAGCCGACGATGGCGAACGGCATCAGGCCTCTCAGCTCGGCGTTCTCCTCAACAGTGTCCTCGTCGTCCTCTTCAATGTCGTAGGGGAAGTTGTAGACGGGGATACGGTAGTGCTCGATATCCTCCATCACAAGCTTCTTGGACTCGGCCAGCTCAGCAGGGGTCAGGGAGTCGGCACGGCCAATGACGGGAATAACGTTGACACGGGGGGCGAGGCGCTTCATCAGCTCGATATCAAGCTCGCGGAGACTACACACGTCAGCATGGACCCATGGAAGATGAGGCTCGTTGGACCTACCCGTGACCGGTGGGGGTGATGAAGTAGAGCATCGCGTGCACACGGTTGTCCCTGAATCGCGGGTTACGCTTGATACGGGATTCCTCGGCGAGAATATCATCGTATTGTCTCTCAAGGTAGCCGACAATCTCGGAGAAGCTGCAGCAGGTTAGCAAGAGATGCAGCGGTGTGCTGGCTAGACGGCATACCTGGCCTCGTTGTCAATCTGGTCACCGAAACCGGGGGTATCGACAATCGTCAGGGAGATGCGAGTGCCCTCCTCGTCCAGCTCCAACTCTATGTAGGTGTTAGTTTGGCGATGATTGGATGGCCTGACACGGGTTCCACGTACCGACAGTGATGGGCTTGATCTTGACACCGTCCTCAACAGACGCGCTGTTAGGGTCGTCCGACTCCTTGTGGCCCAACACACTCTTGCCGCAGAGGGTGTTGACAAAGGTCGTTCTTCCTGTAAGGGTATCGGGGTCAGTCGAAGGGACTCGTAGATGCAGTGGACACGGGGTGGCCGCGTAGGGGGGATTCGAACGTACCAGTGCCTGATGCTCCGCAGACCATCAAACAGAACTGGATTCCCTTCTTCACGTTCTTCTTTCTGCGCATCATCTTCTGTAGTGGTGTTGGTGGTCAGCAGCTGGATAATCCTAGGGGTGGCAGATGGACTGAGGCGGTGGTGGCTTCTCGCATCGAGGTTGGGGGAGGAATTGTTGATGGGGGCCAGACGCAAAGGGTGCAATTGGATTCAGGGGATGTGGACAAACATACGGCGGTGGTTGAGGTGTAATGGCTAGACTCGCACGCGGTCGGATGAAGGAGTCGTCGACCAGGTCAACGACGGCGAGAAAGAAAGGATGGTGATGTTGGCGATTGGAAGGGGACAGCGAACGTCGGTCGTGTCGTGTCTGTCGTGTGGACGGAACGAAACGAAAGGACTGCTGGATCCCAAGTGTCGTTGTAGTGGAATGAACAATGGACACTGGACCCGGGGGGTCAGAACTTAGGACGGGAGGTGGTGCAGGTGCACAGGTGCAGCACTAAAGGGGACGGGAGGGTCTTGACCGACGGGTGTTGGAAAATGCAATTTCACACAAAATGTTGCGGCAGGAGGTCCCAAGGCGATCTCAGCCAATTGACGGCCAACGCTGCTGGCTCCTGCACGCCCAATTCAGGGGGACAGCAAGTCCCCGGCCCACGCTCCTTTCCCCAAAATTTGACGCTAGTCTGTTTTGGGGCTAGCCTGGACAGCGGGGTATCCTCGGGCAATTTTGGGGGAAAGAAGGTGACAGGTCACGAGACTCAGCGTGGTCCGTGCCGAAGCTGGTCGATTGTCAGTGGCAGATGAGTGCTGCAGTGCACTGTTGGCCAGACTGCCAACGGGCAGACAGTGGGCAGACACAGACCTGGAGCCTGAGAGGAGGTGCTTGTGCCTCTGGGCTGTGTGCACCTGCCTGGCCGCAGCGCGTTGAAATCACTCTGTTTGCCAGCCCAAACATGTTTCGCGTCGCTGCAGTCATTGACTGCCAGCTTGGCCGGTGCCACCTGTCAAGCCATGGCAGGTGCTTCAATCACACCGTTCCTTCATCTCAACAACGGTTTAACTTCCGGCGGCGCTGAGGAAGCGACGATACGTACCTCATTTCCATAACGGTTGTCCCAGACTGACTTCTGCTGAGACACCCACCACGGGATCGTTTGTGAACATCGCCCTGAATAGCAACCAAATCAAGGGTCGCATCAAACAGCTCTGCGCAAGTGCTGACCAGGTCGCTGTCCACTGCAGCCAACACGTCCACCTATCAACAGCCCCTGTTGACACTCACAGCTTCCTGACTCGGCTGTCCAGCTGACTACGACCCGCTCAAGCAACGACACGGCCGTCGTTCAAGAGACTCCAGCTCATCGTCAAACAGCTTACAGTGGCGTCTCACGTCGTGGGAAACATCTTTCAAGAATGATATCATAGCGAATAGCTTCGACGAATAGCTCAACATTGGCTCGGTTGCCCAGCCTTTACACCTGCATTTGCATTTCCATCCCTTACAACCGCGCCCCTCACCGTCGTCACACAGGCCACGGCATCACTTTGCTACACCGGCTTGGAGGGCCCATCCTCATCTCCCTTCGCCGACGATGAATACCCGGCCGCCTATCGAGACAGCGCCGTCTACGGTCGTTCTGTCGGTTTCATTCAATAATGACGCGAGCTGCTTCTCCGTCGGCCTCAACACAGGCATATGCAGTACGTTTGGTTGCTCGCTGCCTCCGGAGGACCCGTCTCTAACAGTGCGCAGTCTTTCACACAAAATCATGTCTTCTTAAGGCCTCTAAAGGTTTGCGCCCGTGCCATTTAGATTTGCGAGCAAGACTGAGATTATTTTGACAGATTTTAATGGAGGTATCGGCCTCGTTGAGATGATGGGCACCACAAACTATCTTGCGCTTGTTGGCGGCGGAAGACAGCCAAAATTCAGTACCAGTAAAGTGCGTGCTCCTCCCCGCTCTGTCAAGATCGAGTACTAAACATGACAGGCCATCATCTGGGACGGTCTCAAATCAAAGGTAGCCATGGAAATCTCCTCGTTAACACCTGTAAGAGGCGTTCGTATCGGCCGCAACCGCATCGTCGTTGCGCTACAGAACAGCGTTCGCGTCTACTCGTTCGCGAAACCGCCTGAATTTCAGGCCGTGTATGAGACCACCAACAACCCTTTTGGCCTCTGCTGCCTATCAGAAAAGACTATTGCGTTCCCAGGTAGAACAGTCGGCCAGGTCCAACTCGTGGATATTGGCACTGGTAACGTCAGCATCATCCCCGCGCACTCCTCAGCACTCAGAGCCATCCAACTGAGCCCAGACGGCGAGTCGCTGGCTACGGCGAGCGAGCAGGGTACGCTGATCCGAGTCTTCGCGACGAGCAACTGCGCCAAGGTGGCTGAGTTGAGACGAGGCGTGGATCCTGCAACCATCTTTTCCCTTGGATTTAGTCCGGAGGGCACCAAACTGGCTTGCACGTCAGACAAGTCGACATTGCATGTGTTCGACGTCCCCCATCCAAAAAGGGGTGTCGTTGTCCCGACGAGTCCATCGGCATCAATGGCAGGATCTGGCATTCTGGCTGGCAGACCAGGCGATGACGGGAAGGGCAGATGGGGTTTTCTGGGCAAGATCCCCTTGATGCCCAGGATGTTTTCAGACGTCTACTCGTTCGCATCCGCACCATTCGAAGCCGGCGACGACCCGTTCATGGGCAGCCTCCCCCTCTCAGAGCAGACTCCCCTTGGCACAACACGACCGCAAAAGGGAATCATCGGCTGGATTAACGAGGAAAGTCTGGTGGTCATTGGCGCGGGCCAAGACGCGAGATGGGAGAAATTTATTATCACCAAGGGCGAGGACGGACGTCGTTATCTTACACGAGAGGGCTGGAAAAGATATTTGGGTAGCGGCTAGTCACCTACGGTCCTCACAAGGCGTCTGGGAAATGTTTTGAGAAATGTTGGTTCACGGTCACGGTACGGCGTTAAGTGGTGGCCATCATGGTGGTAGGCATCAAGGGGTATTAGCGATAGCATCGCTTTTTTGCGAGAAATTAGGTCATAGGGTATCAGCGAAAGCATCGCTTTGTTGGCGAGAAGTTACATCATCGTCGGGCCTGCGGTGATCTGCTCCGGCTTCTCCGTTTGTGCCGTGGCTCCTCGTCGCGGTCCCTCGGTCTTCTATGGGGGCGTTCCTCGGACTCGTCCCGGTGACGGCGCCGCCGCTCCCGTCCGGGATCTTCATCCCCGCGGTCCCGATCGCGCCGGTCCTTTGAACGGTCCCTATCCCTCCGGCTCCTATCATCTTTCCTGTCGTCTTTCCTGGACTCTCTCTCCCGGGAGTCACCCCGCCGCCTCTCCCGACGAGAGCTCTTCTCCCCGTCCCTCCTATCCCGGTCGTCCAGCGTCTCGTCGCGGCGCGACCTCCGAGACCGGTGTCTGTCCTCATCTCGATCCGCATCCCTCATCTCCTCATCGCTATCGTGCCTTCGCGACCGATGTGACCGGTGCGACCTGTGACGATGCCTGTGTTTTCTCTCCGACTTGTCACCCCTCCTCGCCAACGCCTCCTGGATCTCCTTCTTCTTCTCCTCGATCAAGAACTCCTTCATCGGGTCGTCATCGTCATGATCTCTAATCAGAAGCGCGAGCTCCCTCTCCTCGGGGAGCTGCGGCCTCTCCTCCTCCTCCTCCTCCTCCTCGTCGGAGCCCTCGTCCGTCTTGTCGCCGCCGCCACCACCCTCCAGCTTCGCGACCGTCTCCCAGTCCACCTTGCCCTCGTCCGGGTCCTCGTCGTCGCGGAACTTGTACCGCGCGTGGTCGACGCTGATCATGCGGCTGCCGATCGTCGCGCCGCCGAGGTTGTCGACGGCCAGGTCGGTGCTGCGCTGGTCCTCGTACTTGAGCCAGCCGAAGCCCTTGGACTTGCCCGTCTCCTTGTCGCGCGCCAGCTTGAGCCAGACGGGCTCGCCGAACTGGGAGAAGATGGTGATCACGTCGCCCTCGGACATTTCGTAGGGGAGGCCGCCGAAGTAGATGTACGCCGTGTCGCGGTAGTCGACGTGCCAGGAACCCTCGGGGGAGCTGCTTTACTATTAGCTGACTGACAGACAAGAGTTGGCGCAGGTGGGTGCGGTGGTGAAAACCTACATTCCATGCTCAATCTCCTTCTTGTTGAGCTCCTGGATCGCGCGGATCTTGTTCATCTTGGCACCTGATGCGGGGGCCTTCTCTCCCTGCTTGCGAGATGTTGATGTAATTCTGCAAAGGAAGGCTGGCGCAGCAAGCTTCAAAACTGCAAGGCTGACGAGAAGGAAGCGACGTCCAGAGCTCGCTGCAGCTGCAAGCTCCACACGCACAACCACACCACACCACGGGCCGACGAGGTGGCTCGCGTAGCAGCGTCAGTGCGTCATTTCCCCCAACGAGCGCCAAAGACAACCCCTAAATTGGCACTTCGGTAGCGCACTGTGCCGTGCCATGACATTTAGGCTTCGGGAAAACAGCCGGTCCGGCGCTGGGAAATTCCCCGACACTCTGATGAAGGGGGCATGAACTGGTTGGTCTGGCCGTTGAAGATACCAGCCCAGCTGCTCGAGGCAGACCTGCAGCCTCTTTAGTGATAATATTGCTGTGATAGCTCACCCTCTTGATCTTCTCTTTCCTACACTTACGTATCTGCCCGCCTCCAAAAGCCCCGTGATCCTAGGCCAGCTCACCATCCTCCCCTTTGTCGCGATCCCGACCGACGGACGACGCGTTTTGTTTGTCCATTGCATAAAGCTGTCAACTGCCAAACCCACCTCCTCCCCCCAAGGACCACAAAAGACCACGACAACACCACCGCTCGCAGCAACAGCCGAGGCACCCACCACGACCACCACCAAGAAGACCCAATCGCTTCCCCTCATGCGTCCTCGCGGATCAGCACAATCATGACGGCAAGTGCAAACAGGGTGTCGACGTACACCTCGGCCTCGGCGGGGTCCGACGGGCGCAATGGTGAGAAGAAGGACCTCTGGAGCTCCATGCTCGACAACGTCGCCAGCGGCAAGCGGTTACCGGAGAAGAACATGATCGTGCTCGGCGGCACGCCCGACTCGCAGCGGGAGTTTATCGAGTCGCTGTCGCACAGCAGCGAGAAGCGGACCCTGGACCGCCAGAGCTCCAAGACACCGCCTGTCGCAAACAGCTTCGCTCTGGGATACACTTACTACGACGTTTTGGACGCCGACCAAGAAGGTGCGTTGGGAATAGATATCATCGTTTGGGTCCCGTTAGCTCTGACCGCTGACTTGTTTGCACAGACATCCTGGCGAGAATCTCCCTCTACATGCTGTCGACGCCGTCAGAAGCTTTCCCGAAACTCATCCAGCCGCTAATCACCCCCGAGACGATACCGAATACCCTAATGGTCATTCTCCTGGACTGGTCTACACCACACATGTGGATGCGGCAACTAAGGGAATGGATCCTGTTTATGCGGAGCATTCTCGAGAACTCGAGCCACGAGTGCCAAGCGGCGATGGAGGAGCTCATGGTCAACTGGAGGGACAGGGGTAGAGGCGGCGGATCGACCAATCTTGACGGCACAGGAGCGACGACCAGCGAGGGTGATGTCGCGTTGCCCCTCGGCCCCGGTGAGTGGGAGGAGGGTATCGGACTGCCACTATGTGTAGTCTGCCAAAGTGTAAGCCTTCGACAAGCAGAGGGACAACTCGATAGCTAACAAGTTCGCAGGCGGAAAAGATGGAGCAATTGGAAAAGACACAAGGTTGGAAGGAGGGGGACTTTGATCAAGTCCTTCAATACCTCCGAACAGCTTTATTAAGGCGTACGTTCACCTCTCGCTTCTGTCAAGCATCAAGCTAACTTTCTGTAGACGGCGCATCCCTCATATACACCACTCCGAACGTCCCCTCTTCGATATCGAGCCTGGTACACTCCAGCCTAGGCATCACCTCTCTCCTAAAACGTCAACCGCTCAAGCACAACGTGATCGACAGGGATAAGATCCTCGTGCCCCCGAACTGGGACTCCTGGGGCAAGATCCGCGTCCTGCGCGACGGCTTTGACGTCGAGACCACGAGCCAAGGCTGGTCGCACGACCTGCAATCCACCTTCCCCTCCCCACCCATGACCACCGAGGGTCTCGACATCATCACCAAGGCCAAGGCCGACGGAGACTACAATGGCGAAGTGTGGTCCTCCGCCGTCGCTCCCTACGAGGACTGGATCCGCGATCTCAGCAGCGCAGGCAGCGCCATCTCCTTCGCGGGCCGCGACGCCGAACCCTCTCAGCTGGAAATGTCATCGACGGAGACGCAGGAGTTTCTGGGGTCCAGTCTGCAAACGCTCGAACAGTACCGCAGCAGGAGCGCCGAGGACAAGAAGGCGGACGCGAGCAAGTCCAGGACGGGCCAGCAGCGCGCGGACGAGTCGGACCTCGGTGCCACGTTGCGCCAGGGCGACGGCAAGGTCAGCCAGCACATCGGACCTGTGCAGTTCAACATGGGAGGCATCCAGGTGGATGCCGACGACATGGTCCAGCGGCTTAAGGTGAGCACTAGCTGGATTTTGTTGATGACATGGAGTAGCAGAGACTAACATAGACGCAGGACCGCCAGGCATACAGCTCTGCACAGGAACCGACCACGCCGCCAGCCGATGCCGCGAACGAGAACCCCGACGACATGGACAACGACAAGCTGGAGGCGTTCTTTAGCGGTCTGATGAACCGCAAGCAACCGACCAACGGCTCCTGAAGCTCCCTTTGAGACGATATACAACACCACACCACAAAGCTCCATTTTATGAGGCAACCCTCTTTTTAAGCATGGGAAAGGGTCAGTCTTTCACCCACCACTCCCTCTTCTCCTGGGGCGGATTTAGTTTTTGAATGAGAAGTGTGTACCATATTTTGGCGGAGTCGTGAGGGCAAGCTGGAGTTGGCGAGGGAAAGACTCTTGTGCCAAAGGGTGGATGATGGCCAAAATTAGAAAAGAAGCGAGAGATTTGGCAGCGGTTGAGTTGGGGTGGACGACTTATTTCCATCTAGCATGTCAGCAGTCAGTCAGTCAGTCGCTGTAGAATAGATACCCCGATTATGACAATGGTATACGTTTGGTGTTGTTCATATCCATGACATATGTGCCCTGGGATAAACTCACGAGAACGAGAGTGTTCGCGCACGATCTAGACGCGCCCACGAGAAGCCCCGATCGAGTCTTGCTAAGCATAGTTCTTTGAGGTGTGGATAACGGGACTTGGGCTACCTAGAGGGCGATGGCGCCTGGGAAAGACTGCGACAGAGACTGTTTGGGAGATCACAATGAATTCGCAGCAGCGGGGAAATCGCGTGCAGTCTTGTTTCGTCTTGGCAGTTCTCATATTGCTGTACGCCCAGAGACCGCAAGAGTGTTCTGCCAGCTTATTCACACTGGATAAGATATCGAGGCAGACGACGAACAGTGCTGGTTGAGGTATGCTTCATCAAGTGTTGCGCTTTAAGCACACATGTCGCGCCTGATGAGGGCCATCGTGGCGTAAGGTACTATGGTGTATGATTTCGTAAGATCAGCATATCGCCATACATCATTGCTCTAAAAGTCTACCAGGAGGCTGCGTTGGGGTTTATATACAGGTCGTGTTTTCCTGGATCATAGCGGTGAATTACAGAAGGATAAACAAGATAGGGAAGCCTTTGATCTTGATTTATCAAAATAGTTCGCAGGATTTCTTTGTGATATCATCTTTCCTGATAAGAGAAAAGTGAGTATACATATGCGCGCTCATTTGGTGTCTCTGAAGCTTTGAGGTTGGTTCTTAAGCAAAACATTGCCAGCTTCAATCATTTTTTCCAATGTTTAATGGCTGAACTTGAACTGAGAAGGCACTTTGAGGAGCACACGGTTTGATGCTTGAGCATTGATGATCATAGGTAACTTTAAGATTATTCGCCTGTCGTTTCTCAGCACCTGTATCGTTCTTGCATCATCGTATAATAAGACAGAAACGTAGCCTTGAACTTCTAGTCATGTCATGAGTGCCCCATGAAATATTTGGACGTGCTGCTTCACCTCCCTCATGGCTCAGGCCGTTTAATCGGTAAATACAACCTCGCAGTTGCTGCGGCTAGGAGCAATCGACACTTGGAGTTGATGGTGTTTTATGTACATTGAGAGGTATAATCGGTTGTCGAGATCGATTCATCGACGAGCCTTTGCCTTGCCCTCAGTTGCTTTGACTTGAAGTGCCTAGCTTCATGGTTTCTGTTGAATCCTGGTGCAGGGGCAATCTGCGTTCCGCTAGGGGCCCCAATTCATGTGACAATTCTTCTTGCTGACCAACAAACATAGAAAAGAGTAAGAGAGGCTGTTCAACTCTCAATTAGGGTAGATAAATGAAGAAGTCCAAGTTGCGAATGTTTCAAGAATAATACTAATCTGAAACCTCCTTAACTTAATAGAGGATATTTCAGAATATGCATATGGGGAAAACAGAGAGAGAATTCATGTTTCGCAGTTACTTTGCTCCTTTACGTAGACAGCAGCGTAAGTAAGCTGTGAACACGCCCGTTTCCGAATTCCAAGTGATCACCTTGTAAACACAAGTTCATAAACATCCTTCTCGTTTTCCGAGTCACACTCTCTTCCACCGTATTTATCATCCCATATTCTGTTCCAGAAACGATACCAATGACCTGAATTCCGAAATCATCAGGGTAGTCTTTCAATGGTCTGAGTAATACAGCCGGCGATGGCAAGCCGTGTTGCAACCAAATTGGTCCCCACATTCCGTGGTCATCTGAAAGGCAAACTCGGCCAGTCTTCGCAGCTGTGGAATTTCATAGATATTTCCATGTATGCGCAATCAAAACCAACCAAGGATTTCTGCGTTGATTCTGCATTTCCAGTTGCCTCACTTTTAGGTTAGCGATCTCAGTCCCAAAAAGGTCGGTAAAGGGGTTCAGGTCGGAGGCCGCCAGCCGATCTCTTCGGCTTGAAACTCGAGATCATGAACAGGGTCCGATGCGTAAGCTCTGTTCAACTGGCTTGTGACATTGTCGAGCCGTAACCAGAGTTGGCAGTCTTAATTTACCCACTATCGCAGTATCAATCTATGAGTTGTACCATTCGGGCGTTGCAGGATCCCAGCGATAACACCGACCACGACGACGATAACGAGAACGAGAACGACCACGACGCGGCCGCCGACCATGACGACGACGACGATAGCCTCAACAGTACTGCTCATCATAATAGGAACCCTAGTTAAGACAATGAATAAGAAAACAATTTTCATAATTATTGTAGTAGCTTATTGGTTGTATCCGACCGGTTAGCTGAAAATATCCGCCCAATAACTAGTAGAAGTCTTTAGACGTAGAGTTCCACTGTCCCATCCCAGCCTGGACCTCGCGATCTTTCCAGGACCCCGAGACATCCCGCAATTTGGCTTGTGTTATTGGTACGTCTGATCTTCGCGCGGAATCCCACCAACTCCGCACTCCGCCCTCCCCCTGTGATACTTGGGGTGAACCCGCTTTGGTGCGCGGAGTTTGCAGCTCAGTGGCACCGCCAGAAGTTACTCTTGAACACGAAAAGCGGACTTGGCCCATTCACTTGCAGAGCTCGTCGATTACTTTAACTGACCGACTGGTATATACCGAAAGCTGTAGAAGTCAAAGTGCACAAGTCTGTCCATCGAACGGCTCTTTTTCAGCATTCCTGTCTGACACTTGTTCATTAAAACTCTACCTCAACAAATCAACCTCCTAGAATTTCAGATCCGCCACTCTCTTTACGATGGTCAAGGTAGCTATTGCTGGTGGCTCAAGCAGCATCGGCAAAGCCATTTTCGATGCCATTGAGAAGCTCGGAGCCGACGATGTCATCATCTTGGGTCGGAAGGCAACTGGCGACTCCAAGGTAGTCGTTGTCGACTACACGAGCATCGAAAGCCTTAAGCAGGCCCTCGACAAAAACCAGATTCACACGGTCATCTCGACCGTGTCAATCGCTGATGATGCCAGCGGAATGGCACAAATGAACCTCATTGAGGCCGCCGTTGCATGCCAACACACCAAACGGTTCATGCCGAGTGAGTTTGGAGCCAAGTACGACGATGAGTAAGTCCTGCCTGCTGCCTTGTTTCCTCATCAATCTCATGTTTCTTCTAGGTTCATTCGCGACATCCCCACTTACGAGTGGAAGTTCAAGGCAGTTGACCGTCTGAAGGAGACCGATCTTGAGTACACGCAGTTCTCGAACGGCATGTTCATGGACTACTGGCTCGCGCCACGCATCGAGTCTGCGTTTCGACTCAACCTTCCGTGCTGGGTCGACCTTGACAACCACGTTGCAGCCATCCCTGGTGATGGGAACAACCCCATGGTGTTGACTCACTCGCGCGATATCGGGCGCTTCGTCGCAGCAGTATTGGGACTACCTCGTTGGGAGCCCAGGTACTACCTAGCTGGAGACAGGTTAACGGTCAATGAATTCGTTGCGATTGCCGAAGAAACAAGCGGTGTGGAATTTGAGAAGAAACACGACCAGCTGGACGTGTTACGAGAGGGTAGCTGCACCCCGCTGCCGGCGTGGGAGGAAAGAATTCCATCGGCCTACAAGAGTACCGTCATGCAACAGGTCGGGCTTTCTGGGAAGAGAGTCGCGCAAGGTAAGATGGATTTGCCGACAGAGGGCCGGGTCAACAGCTTGTTCCCAGATCTCACTACGCTCACGATTCGAGAGGCTCTACAAATCTACTATGGCAATTAGCGTATTACCTCCTAGTCACCAGTAGACGTATGTACGCATCAGGTTATTTTTCCAAAATGAGGCTGCAAAGAACTTTTGCAAGAGTTTCACAAGTCGGGCGGTGTCCACTGAACACGCGTGCAATCCGTATGTCCTATAGAGACCCCCTATTTTTCCATTCTTATGCAACCTTGAAGTAACTACGTTACTCATACACTCGTTTTTATCGTTTTCACCTGTAGTCATCGTCGTCTATCGTCGTCGTCGTTATCACTACCCCCATCGTTTTCTCTAGTGTTATTATCCTACAATTGAAGTCATGGGGACACTGCCCGGCTAGCAAAAATGTTTTGGAAAAGAAAAATTGAGGGTTGACTTGATTCAAGTTTAGCTGTATCCTATCTTGCGTTGTTTGCTTGCAGGAAATAGTCATAACTCCTGGAGGGGGACAGCCAAGAGGTGATTCTCTCGCATCCGGTTGGTTCGATGTGTGTATTTTGGCATACACAAGTCCATGCTCTCGCTTGCTAACCCGACTATAGAGTCTAGACAACAGCGCATGCTTGACGGGTTATCCTTATTCCTACGGAACTTCTGTGAGCAGAATCTGGCGCCAACCGCCGGTTGTGGCGCCACCGTCGGGCCGTGATTCGCGGCGGGCGGGGGTGATAGTCCCTCCGACAGCGCCGACGCTGGGGTTGCATCCCTCCGTGCCGCTTGCGGGCCGGCGCCTATGCGGGGTTCGTCTGACGATGAGGACCAACAAGAGAAATGTATTTTAGCGCTCAGGGGGCATTTTCAAACACCATTCGAATGCTCCCCTACATACCCCTCCGTTTGTCATCTGCGGATTTAGCCATGAATTCTCTCGTTTAGTGTGGTCTTAACATCGGTACCGGATTTCCTGCACAACGCCTCCATCGGCGGCTCCCTGTCCTTGTTCCTCTGATTCACCATCACACCGGCCGTTCGCCAAGGATCTGAAATTCGAGTGCCAATGAGCGACATAGGCCGCGAAGAGGGCCAACCGTCCAGCTACTCTCACGGTTTTTGGAAAGGCGGCCAGGGTCCTTCTGGACCGACCGTGGCTCCGAAGCTGAAGCCGGGGGACCTAGCGTGGGATCCGGCGTGGATCCCTGACCGCCCCGGCCGGGGCTTCTATCAAATTCCGGAAAGGAACTTGGCGAGACATCATGGGGGATGGGGTGACTCTGAGGAGAAGAGGTTGAAGACCGAAGAGGCGCCCGCTCAAGAACGAACGCCAGAGTACGTTGTCAATGATAAACGGTATGAAGTTGAATGACCAGGACTTTTTATGAGCTTGGATTAACTGAGATGACTTCCAGAGATTCCGAAGTTGCTGAAAAAGATGCGGCAAGTCCCTCGAGAGACTTCCCGCATCCGACCATGTCTATCCCGCCGCCTTCTGTCGAATTTGGTTTCCGAGTAGCCGTGCAGCTGGCCAGTGTTAGCGTCCACACCGCTGTCCCGGATAACGCGAAGGAGGTAGAGCTGTTCAGAGTCTCCGGTGGCTCGTGGTCTGGAGCATTTGGATCAGGCATCGTCGTGGCGGGAGGGTGCTACGTCGACGAGGCCTCGAACGAAAAACCAGGGACAAGCAAGGTTGGCGGACTTTTGAAACTCTGGACCGATGATGAGAAACCCGCAGAGTAAGTTTGGTGATGTGCTACTGTCTATCTATGGAAGAGGCGAGGAGAGCAAGGGCTAATGGACGATCTCATCACAATAGGTTCGAGTTGCGAATCAGCGGATCCTTGAGCGGACCAACGGATGCGTTGAACTCTCTCCAGAATTCTCCCGAGAAAGATGTGGATTCAAGACAGTACTCCTGCCGCATGTCCATCCATGTGACGACGGGGGATGAGAGGTATGCCGAGACTTTGAGCGCCGGACTTTGGATTGCGAGTGGAGCATGGAGTAAAGGCGAATTTATCATTGAGTAAGTTCTACCTCTTTCGTCGTTCTCCACGGATACTGATTTTGAGCAGTGCATATCGTGTCGTCTGAGGTTAATACGAAAGATGACTGAAGCCATGTTGGGATGGATGAAGGCTTGTGTGAGATGAACAGAGGAGTGTTCTGTTGCAAAGAACGCCATCATCAGCCGCAAGAGGAATATCCATATTTATCCATCAGACACGAAAGTAGGTATACTCGACAAAGAGTATAACTTGAACTAAACTGATGAAACAGCTTGTTGGAGTCAACATGTAGTGAGCCACTTGGATCTTTGTAGTGAAACCCTGGATGAGGCTACTGGTTGAGGCCCCCTAGAACTAATGAACCCGCGTGTGGCCCTCGACTGAGTCGCGTGCGCGTGCCCGGATGCTTTCCATGGTTGGACACCCCGTTGATGGACCTGCTGGCCGTCGGCGACCGCGTCTGGGGCAGAGTCACATCCAGGTGGGAGCCTGGGTAAAGGGCACTCACTCTCATATGGAGTACCAGGAAGGATGCCTGCGCCCGCAAGATCTGGATAACGTCGATCCTGACAGGTGAGGCGTGGAGCCGAAGGCCTGGCCGCGGCCACGAGCATGCAGGTCATCGCATCCGGGTACACGCCGGCGGCACAAGTCTGTCCTGCGTGGAGGTACTGATCCGCCCGGCCGGGACAGGTGAGAGGTGGCGTACAACGGCATTCCATTCACTGGCATAGAGGCCTGCACATTCAGAGAATCTTCCGGCGAGTCGTGATAACTAACGAATTATTTGTTGAGATGAGTCAAGGTGTTGTTAAGATGACGATTTAATCGAGCTCACACGTGAGCTCCTTCATAGACTCTCACTCAACATCGTGAACATGCGTATGATAGGCCCATGCAAGGTGCCGTCTGGTATGCTTGGCGTAATCAAGTCACGACCCCCGCGCGGGACGAGAACCAAAGCTCACATTTGACCAATTGAGATGATCAATTGCGCAAATGTGTAGCGGCATGGTCCAGTCTTTCAGTCCAGGTGCGCTGCAGCGGCTGGGCATGTGTGAGATTGACCTTCGTCTCTCCTCCCCGTGCCGTGCTCAGCATCAAGACTGTGAGCTAATGAAGCGGAAACCCCACGGCGGGGCGGTGTTCGTCTTGGTTCTCTTGGACAAAGTCTTCGCAAAAGCTTGACCTGACCACTGCCGAGAACAGTTTTCAACGCAGGATTTTCTATGACATCGACATCTTTCCAGGCGCACGAAGTCCAATCGAAGAAGCTATGACATATTGGGCTCTAATATCATATGTTGACAGCATTGGAAAAGTAAGCACAGATTATTCCGTGACTCGAGATCCTATGCCGGAGCTCATGCCGACAAGCGCCCCCAATCTGCTGAAGGGATGAAAAAGAGATGCGGGTAAGAAGTGCCCGCTCAAGCTAAGCTCATTCAACCCGGCGGAGATGTAGATTGAGAATGGTCCGTGCGCCCTGCCGGGGTCCCGTCTCTCCACGCCATCCACACGCATCGCGAATTCTTATCTTTCTCCCTGTCAACCACCAGCGATAACAGCGCGCGATTTGCAACCTCGATTTGAACTCTGATGCAATCAATCAGTAACGGGCCCCGATCTGTCCAATCGACTGACTCAATTAGAGGGCGATAGGGACAAAGGCACTCGCAGGCTTATCTGCAGCTTTCCTCTGGCCGCCGGCCGCTCCCAGCAACCTCCTGTCCCGCCTCTTCGCCGTTCGATCCTACAGAGGGTTTGGGCCGCCATGGATGTCATGCCGAACGGGTGGACGGGCGACTACGGATTTGTTCCCAGTGGAACATGTTCATTTTCTCTATCAGATGGATCTCTTTGTCTGCTGGTTGGAGGCGGGGATGATTCCTTCTGACGAACCCACGCTGTCAGCACCGGCGGCTTCGCTTCTCGCACCAGTCCAGACAGAGCCCATTCTCTCAACCCTGGTGTTTATGTTTTCATGTTCTCCAAGTTTGCCAGGGAAGTCCCTGTGCCTCTTGCTAGATCCAAGAGACTCATTTCCATGTGGCCTTCCGTCCGCATCACATGAAGCTACCATCTCGTCGCCCCTAGAGGTCAGCAATTTGCAGCTGTTAGTGCTGCGGGAGAGATATCATCTTACCGTATCACAATCCCGTCGACGCAGATACTACCCAAACAAGCATGCCTCAAGCACCCGAGTGACTGCAGATCCCTCTCGTTTCTCACCTCCCACCGCCAATCACTGGCCCGGCATCTGCAAACAGACTGCACCATTTTCTATGACTGATTGAATTTTGGCCTTATCTCTTCCCTGCATGCCGCGGCGGCGCACCTGTCACGTTTTATCCAACACAGACTTTGCCGTCTCAAGTTCTGAGGTAGCTACAGCGGTTCGGTCTAACCATGATTAGTTTAAAGAGGGAAAAAACGACGATTGTGCTCGAACCACCACCACCACCACCGCGACCCCCAGACTGTCTTACAGCGGGGAGAAACCGAGCCGTTACCTCCTGTGGGGGACGCGGTGCTTGTGTCTCAACTTGCACATGGAAGCAAGCAAGGGTAGCTCCGGTAGTTTAAGCTCCGATAAAGCAACATGACTGGATTGATGTTGCCGCCGGCCAGCTGTCGGCCTGTGTTGGGATGATCTGCTGGAGAGCGCATACATATACGTCGAGCAGCCCAGGCCCAAACCATCGGTATTCTGCTGCCAAGGGTGCATCTGCTTGCTTGAATTACACCAAACCATTCCATCGGCGCATCGTGAATTGCCCAAGATGGTGACAGCAGCTCTCTCGCAGGGCGTCGGGTACGGCATCGTGCTCGGCGTGGGCTTTCTCTTCGCCATTGGCATGGTAATTCTCCCCGATATGCCAATGCAGCTGGTCTCGTTCACGTGCTAATCAGGGCCACAGATTGCCACGACCTATGTCCTCAAACGATACAACAGAGAGCTCCAGACCTCTGAGATGTTCACCACCGCAGGTAGGACGGTCAAGTCTGGTCTCGTCGGTTCCGCGGTCGTCTCGTCGTGGACGTGGGCCGCGACGCTTCTTCAATCCTCCGGCGTCTGCTACCGGTATGGCGTCTCTGGTCCGTTCTGGTATGCTTCCGGCGCGACCGTTCAGATCTTGCTGTTTGCTACGCTCGCGATCGAGTTGAAGCGCAGAGCACCCAACGCCCACACGTTCCTCGAGGTCATTAAGGCGAGATACGGCACGGCGACGCACGTTGTGTTCATTGTGTTCGGTCTGATGACGAACATTCTCGTCACGTTGATGTTGATCGTCGGAGGTGCTGCGACTGTCAATGCCTTGACTGGCATGTAAGTATTTGTCTTCCTCAGACATCGATTGGGGAGTCTCCCTGAGACTGACTGACTTTACAGGGACACTGTTGCTGCGATCTACCTCCTTCCCGTCGGTGTCGTCGCCTACACCATTGTCGGAGGTCTCAAGGCAACTTTCCTCACTGACTGGGTCCACACCTTCATCCTCCTGATCATCATCATCATCTTCTCCTTGACGGCTTACGCCAGCTCAGACGTCCTCGGCAGCCCGTCCAAGGTCTACGACCTCCTCGTCGAGGCCGCCCTCAGACACCCCGTCTCAGGCAACGCCGATGGATCTTACCTGACAATGAAGTCCCAGGGCGGCGTCGAGTTCTTCGTCATCAACATCGTCGGCAACTTCGGCACCGTCTTCCTCGACAACGGATACTACAACAAGGCCATCGCCGCCTCCCCCGTCCACGCCCTGCCCGGCTACATCCTCGGCGGGCTCTCCTGGTTCGCCATCCCCTGGCTCACCGCCACGACCATGGGCCTCTCCGCGCTCGCCCTCGAGTCGAACCCCCGATTCCCCACCTTCCCCGACCGCATGACCGAAGCCGAGGTCTCCGCCGGCCTCGCCCTCCCGTACGCCGCCGTCGCCCTCCTCGGCAAGGGCGGCGCCGCCGCGACGTTGCTGATGGTCTTCATGGCCGTCACCTCCGCCAGCTCCGCCGAGCTCATCGCCGTGTCGTCTATCTTCACCTACGACATCTACCGCACCTACTTCAAGCCCGACGCCAGCGGCAAGCGCCTCATCTACATGTCGCACGTGTGCGTCGTCATCTACGCGCTCATCATCAGCTCCGTCTCCGTGGGCCTGCACTACAACGGCATCTCGATGGGGTACCTTTACGTGCTCATGGGCGTGCTCATCTCCGCGGCCGTGCTGCCGGCGACGCTGACGCTGGTGTGGAAGGGCCAGAACAAGTGGGCCGCGACGCTCTCGCCCATCTTCGGCACCGCCTTTGCGATCATCGGATGGCTTGTCACGGCGAAGAAGACGTGCGGCGTGCTCGACATTACTTGCACGGGCTCGAACAACCCCATGCTTGCTGGTAACGTCATCGCGCTGCTGTCGCCGCTCGTGCTCATCCCGATCTTCACTCTCATCTTCGGCCTGGACAAGTATGACTGGAAGTCGATGATGGCGATCCGCCGGGGCGATGACCACGACGTCGCCACCGACGCGGGTCTGGATCTCGAGGAGGACGTCCACGGCGGGCGCGAGGAGACGCAGGCTGAGTTCGAGCGGGAGCAGGCTATGCTCACCCGTGCCTTTAAGATTTCCGTCTCCATGACGGCTTTCATGTGAGTTTCTCACCATCAGCATACTGCGTTTTAGGACCAACACTGACAACATACATAGGACCATCGCGATGCTTGTGCTCTGGCCGATGCCCATGTACGGCTCCGGCTACATCTTCAGCAAGCCCTTCTTCACGGGCTGGGTCGTCGTCGGCATTCTCTGGATCTTCTGCTCCTTCTTCGCCGTCGGCCTGTTCCCGATCTTCGAGGGCCGCGCGACACTCATCCACACCGTCAAGTCGATGGTTTCGGGCAAGAAGCCGACGCGCCACATCTCCACGCAGGGCGAGGAGGAGGTCAACGAGAAGACCAGCCCTGGAACTGCGACCCCCGAGAAGAAGAGCGAGGGTGCGGATGAGACCATCACGTCGAGCTGAATGCTTTCACAGAGGAAATAAGTCAACAAACCTTAATGTTTGAGAAAAGTGAGGGGAATACGGTGGTACGGTGGTTCAAGTGGTTCAAAAGCGAAGTGTTGATTGGTGCCACGGTCTGCGAAATACCCTCGTTTGTTTGAGTTCTGTTAGGAAATGATACCAGTAGATTGAGTTGGTAGACGGGCTTGATGAATCAAGTCTGAAATATGGCACATCTCGAGACAAGTCGTGACAAAGTTTACAGGCTGTACGTGATCATGGGCTCTTCTTCTTGCCTCATATGCCTCGAAAAAACAAACTTATTCTTGTCAAGAAATGCATATTGAAATCTGCGTGTTAAAATTATTTAGTGCCTTCCTAAAAATCAAGAAAATACTGGGGTAAATGAGAGTCACAGCCTGAACATGATCATAGTTGAAACAGAAGACCCTGAAGATCATGACCGTTGCATCCAAACTAAGCAGATACGCGAGTCGCGCCTAAAAATACGGAAGCTCCTCCGGTGTGCTGGAGCATTCAACGCATGATCAACAGCGTTGCGTGAAAAACCTTGACAGAAAATTTTCAAGGTCACAGACGACGGAAAAGAGACAACAAAAAAGTCTACACAGTACTCTGAAGCACAATTGCATCACGATGCTCGAATTCTGCAAAGAAAAAAGTGGCCCCTCGAGAGAAAAGAGAAGTCATTATCGTTATTTGGTTTAGGCTGCTTACATAAAAGGATACCCCTCATTCGGCGATAAGCACATGGTGGGGCAGCCCAGCGTCAGGTACCGAATAACCGTCCAGGCATCGTGCAGCAGTGACGTCTCTCCTTTCCGCGCCCCTCCAGTGTGCCAGCCC
>JABGMY010003267.1:0-17312 GCA_014705525.1 Colletotrichum sp. HC292
TGGGTCGTCGACGGCGTCGGACTTGCGCTTGCGGGACTTGGGGGCTGGCTGTGAGGGGGGAGTGGTTCACGATGTTAGCTGTGGTGTGTGCGATGATGTCACTGGGCGCGTCGCGGGTTCTAGACGCGTCTTATTTTTGGGATAGAGTAAGACGGGTTTGCTTAGCCGCTGAGGCGTGCAGACTTGCATAGCCGCTGGGTTACATGACCAATTTCTACAATGATCTGATGAGGATTTGATTGATGCAAGTAAGATGCATACAGAAGTTTCGTGCGTTGCGTACCTTTGCAGCTTCAGCAGCACTTCTGGGTGCCGTGACGCGATTCGCGTCGGCCTCGGCCAGCGGCGTCCCGGCGGCGGCAGCTTTCTTGGGCGGCATGACGGATGAGATTATTTATGGGGAGGGTTCAATTGGGGATGTAAGACGGGAAGAGTCCGGTGGTTCGGCTCCGGTGCTGCGGCAACGAGTTGGTTCGGGAAGGCAACGATGTCTGTGTCTATGTGTGTGTGTGTGTGTGTTCACGAGAGAAAGGGATCCCTATCGTCACATTACGAACAGGACCAGACGCGTCGAGGGGTCTCGAATGCGGTAAGTGGCTCCCGACGTGGGAGCCGATTTGACTGACCGCAACGTCATCGGTAAACAAGGGTTTCCCGTTGTGTACTGTACCTGTGTATCCGTACACTTCACAGCACTCTACAGATCATGTCTTGAGTGGTCACTGGTGGACTATGGAAAACACCAGAAGAGGCCTGAAAGGGTAAAAAGCTCGGGACAATGTGGGAGGTCACGGCTGGGAGCCCTGGTTCCCGCACCATACCCTGAGGGAACTGCAAATTTGCTCCATCAGTTGCTGTGCCTCCCAATTGCCGTCTTGAGAAAGGCAGGGGTAAAGATGGCGATGCCGTGCAGGCGGAATAGATTGCGAGATAGATTGGCCCAGGAGGCGTCCGCTGCCAAGAGTTGATGAGTTGAGGGTCCCCAAGGGTGGAGGACTCGGTTTCAGGGCGTGCAAACTCTGGGTCAGGGGCTGCCTGCCTGCGCTCTCTGCCTCTCTCAGGGCGTTCAGCGCATTGGGGATCGGGGTAAGAGAGACAATGTGTGGGTGGCTCTGTCGGTGAGGTGTCCCCCCCTGCATTGGGACTCTTCCTTACGGATACCCCTGAACATACGATCCCCTGCCTCTCTCTCCACAGCGGACATGACGACCCAAAGGAACGGCCACAGGGCAGGCATCATCAGGGAGGCCCAGGGGACATCGCCCATGGATGCCAGGGATACCACCCCCCCTGATCCACGGCCCGACACATCTTCCACGGCTGAATTCAGGGCAGAAGGCAACGCGGAAAGAAGGTGTTGGTCCGGGCAGGCACAGAGTTGCGGCTGCTGGGCGATCCCCAAATATTCTGCCCCCAAGGATGGGTCCCGTCAGCTTTACCCCTGAACCACACACATTTTGGACATGATGTTATTGTTCAGTCATCACCAGCGGCAGTGATCACGCACAAATCTCTGCCACACCCTTGAATCTCGCACAGCAACGATCGAGACTGCTGCCACGCAAAGTTGCGGATAGATTAACCTACAGCTCCCCTTCCGAGGCTAAGCAACAGCACCAGGCCGCCATTCGCATCAGCATCCCGAACCTGGCAACTATCTTCTAGGTACGGATACAGACTACGGACACCTGCACCCTCATCACAGGAATCAGGCATTCATGGCATCCCCTTCGACTCCATCTTCATCCCGCCCCCAAGCAAAAGCAGGCTCCAGCATCTCCAGTAAATCTCCTCAACCATGGTCGAACCCATTAGGCTCAGCCAGGGCTGACTGACTCTGGCTCTCCATCACAGCACCAACGGCCTTCCGCATCGAGCCTCTTGGCTCTTGGCCAGAATAGATCCGCTGCTTCGAGAACAGACACTTTTCGGGGACAAAATTGAACGAACGCCAAGCGCTGCCATGATCCTTCCAGCCTGGGCAAACAAGGCCCCAAAAAGGGCCTGACGAGATGAAAATACACATCACATCCTCATCCGGGCAGACGAGCAGCCGCCCCCTCAGTTCATCTCACGAACCACAGACGTGGCGCATCTCCACCCGGCGTTTGCTTCTTTTGGTTTGCTTCCTTTTATTGGCAATGTACCCGCCCGCCTTTTCGGACTCGTCACTGCTCCTCGGGCATCCCATCCCCTTCC
This sequence comes from Colletotrichum sp. HC292, assembly GCA_014705525.1. Lineage (NCBI taxonomy): Eukaryota > Fungi > Ascomycota > Sordariomycetes > Glomerellales > Glomerellaceae > Colletotrichum > Colletotrichum sp. HC292. Next base: position 2,200 of record JABGMY010003267.1, read on the forward strand.
TGCAAAGGTTCTCCAGTCAAATTGGCTACCGGCTTCGAGCTGGAACCGTCTGGACCAGGCACGCACACATAGGTGGCCAACTTGGCAGGGCTCAGTGAATCCTCCCAGTCATCCATCAGTCAGGCTGCGCTCTGCAGGCAGCCAGGCGCGCGCGCTGTCATTGTCTCATCCTCAGTCCTGCCGCTGCCAGACCGGGCACCGCCCTGTCCCGAGTTTTTTTATGGCAGTGCGGCGTATGCTGACATGCAGCAGCAGCAGCAGCAGCGGCAACAAACAGAAGCAAACATGGACTGAGAAGCTGCTCAAGCGCTGAGATGGACCGCCCGAACTGCAGTCATCCTTGGTAGCATTCAGCTTCCTCATCCCAGCTCAGCCTGCTGCCAATATCACTTCATTTCTTCTGCTCACAGCCGCCTCCGCTTGCTTGGCCGTTGTTTGTTATTGTTGATCCGAGGATGCTATGCCCTAAGTCCGCCTTTGCCTCGTTCTCTCTCCTACAGTCCGCTTCAACCTGCCACGCATCGGTCCTTGAGTCCGGCCATCGTCGCCTATATTATCGAGGGACTGATCACCATAACCGTTGCAACTATGATTTCCCCTCCGCCTTACCTACCCCCTTTTACGCTGCAACTCCAAGCCACCACCACGCCATTGCCGTGCGCCGTCGAAGCGAACAACCAGTCCGCGTGCCGCGTAGCATCTCACCATTCTGGGCCGCCTTAAAGCTGGGCCCGGCTAGTAGGTATGTAGTGTAGGTATCCTCGGCGTGCCTGGCCTGGCCATGGACTGCGACCTCTCTTCCCCCCCCTCCCCCCCTCCCCGCCGCAACCCTGCACGTCGGGATGCTACCCAGGTCATCATCACCTTTCATTTACGCTGAAACGGCTTGATTTCGCGATAGCTGCCCAGCATGGCCAGTGTCCCCGCTTGTTTCCCCGCCCTGGGCCTATGGGCATCTTTCCAGCCGCGATGGCCTCGTCTCGGCCGCAGCTACGATCCTAGATCCCGGCCCCCATTCATCCCAACCCCACCACCGCCCTCCTAGCTGCCTCCCGGTCGTTCTGGAAATGCAGGGGGCCACGGCTTCAACGTCGAACCCCGCTTCGAGACATTCTTTTCCACCAACCCACAGCATCACCACCACCACCACCACTGTTCACAGAGAGAAAACCTGTGCCTGTCATTCTGCCCACCGCCTTGCCGCGCCGCTGCTGGAACCACCTGGATTTGCGCAGGGGCTCCTTGGAAGTCATGGCACTCCCCTGGGAGGGGGAGCCAACCTCCGTGATGGACGGAGATGGGGCCGCAGTGGTGCCCTGCCAGCATGTATGTCGACATGGGATGAGCGATGGCGCCGTCTCCTGATGGTCCCGCTCCAAATTATCTTGCAGCCACGCTTACGCAGGCGGCCGGTCCCACGGACGACGACGACTACGACTACTACGAACGGAGAGGGTAGGTAGGCAGACGCTAGGTATTGGCGCCGGTGGATTGTGGTTTCTGTGGCTCCCTCGTCCTCATCTCGAGATATAAGTCTCCCGTCTCGTCGCCCTCAACCTTCTCGTCTCTCTCCTTCTCCTCCTCACCCATCAGGCTCATCCGCTGCTTTCCATTCCCACACTCTTTCCCTGCTTTCACAGCACCTTTCTTTCATTTTTGAAAAATCATTCACTCACTTCATTGACTGAAGTTCATTATCCGACTTGAAGTCTTTTCCGCTCACTCATTCCACATCAAACCATCCCCAACTTTTGGAAACCCCAGCCAACGCAAACACTCACAACCACCAAGATGCCTTCCTACAAGACCTCCGCCGTTGTCTCCGCCCTCGCCGGCGCCGCCTCCGTCCTCGGCCACGGCCACGTCAACTACTTCTCCGTCGACGGCAAGGACTTCCAGGGCTACGACGTCACCTCCTACCCCTACATGGCCAGCCCCCCCGAGGTCTACGGATGGTCCGCGACCAACACCGACAACGGCTTCGTCGACCCCTCCTCCTACGCCTCCGGCGACATCATCTGCCACAAGGGCGCCAAGAACGCCGCCCTGACCGCCACCGCCGGCGCCGGCGCCACCGTCAAGTTCTTCTGGAACACCTGGCCCGACTCCCACAAGGGCCCCATCATCGACTACCTCGCCCCCTGCGGCGACGACTGCGCGACCGTCGACAAGGCCGGCCTCGAGTTCTTCAAGATCGGCCAGGCCGGTCTCGAGGACCCCTCCGCCGCCAACAACGGCAAGTGGGCCACCGACGACCTCATCGCCAACAACAACACCTGGACCATCACCATCCCCACCGACGTCAAGCCCGGCAAGTACGTCTGGCGCCACGAGATCATCGCCCTGCACTCCGCCGGCCAGGAGAACGGCGCCCAGAACTACCCCCAGTGCTTCAACATCGAGATCACCGGCTCCGGCTCCGAGGTCCCCGCCGGCACCCTCGGCACCGCCCTCTACAAGGCCACTGACGCCGGCATCCTCATTTCCATCTACAACTCCCTCAAGTCCTACGTCATCCCCGGCCCTGAGCTCGACTCCAAGTTCGGCGGCTCCTCCAGCTCCGGCGGCTCTACCGGCGCCGCTTCCTCTGCTGCCCCTGCCGCCACCACCACCGCTGCCGCCGCCGTTTCCTCCTCCGCTCCGGCTGCCGCCGTCACCTCTGCCCCCGCCGCTGCCACCACCTCCGCCGCCGCTGAGGCCGTTTCCACCTCCGCCCCGGCTGCTACCTCCGCCGCCGCCCAGCCCACCGGCAAGCCTTCCTGCGCCGAGAAGCGCCGCCGCCGCCTTGCGCGCCGCATGGCTCGCCAGCACAACGTCGTCCGCAACTAAATCTGCGCTCTCTTGAGTGAGACAGACGTGGGCACGACGATATGAATCAACAATGCGTTGTTGGCTTTTTTCAATTGTACATATAGACAACACTTGTTGGGAAGCTATTTTTGGAACAACAATGTGGAAACTGTGGAAAAGATGGCTTCAAGCCTTTTTCTCGCTTCGGCGGTGCCGGAGTGGGATGTATCTAGATGAATGGGAAGGGGCGGGCTGAATAGATTGGTCGTCCTGACATTACTTCAACTTTCTTTATCTTGGTGATGATGTGATGCTAGGTGCGTAACATGGTTCGGAGAGTTTGCGTGATCATCCCGCACGCTGATCTTCAAGTAACTCCACATCAGTGGTGTTGTATCATTTAACTACAGAAACGTCAGCCCAATCCTCTCTCCTTAGTAAGACAGAACAACAGGTGAGAGCACTTAGGTTGATATTTCGCCAGCATCTTCGGATTATCCTTCGCTAGGTTGGCAGCAATCAAGCCGTAACGCCCTTGTTTCCCATCCCGTTTCGATCCGTGCACGAGGGTGAAGAATTGAAGGGACCCCCGTAGTTAAAACAAAAAAGCCGTTACAAGCTACCGGGAGCATTCCGCCGTCCGAACTCCAGGACTCGGGTCGTTTCTCCGTCCGGCTTTGCCGACCGCCGGGAGTCATGGAATGCCCCCACGCACTCAGTAGGTTTTTGGCTGTATCCGGGTATATGATTCAACACATCTCAGGAGAAAGCTTGACTTTGCAACTGAGTTGGCATTGACATATACCAACCTAAGCCACACATGGCGTTCGTTACCAGCATCACTAGCCACATCCAGTCGTCAGCGCCACACATGATTGGATTGCTTCTGTGGCTGGTGTTGAGTGGTATCAGAACCAAAATCTCCTGCACTCATCATTGGCTCTCCCACGCGATCCTCGCTTATCGCCCGGCATGAAAAGAGGTTGCATGTCTTTTAGACATTGGTATTGATCAGTTCTTCGACCGCGGGAGACCAATCGCGGGGGGACGGCAGATCTTGAATGGGTTTCTCTGGAATCCTGGGATGGGCGCAAGCGAGGTGTGCCACGGCATTTGGTGCCTGGATGACAGCAAGATCATCTCTCTGTGTCACACTCTGAGGTCGTCATCGAACAGTATCCGTACCGCTCTCATGGATCTGGAGATATGCAGAATCTGCAGACGTCAATGAAGTCTGTGAAACATGATTCTTTCAAGTCAAGCTGAGAAACAGGAGTAAACGTTGTCCAAGCCTCCAAAACGGCGCGCGACCGTGCCACGAGGGTGATCATCCCATCCGAAACCTTCGCCCAAGCCATGCGTGGAGATTGAACAATAACCAGCCACCACGCCACGATAAGCCATCAAACGCCTTCTTCCTCAATGTGTAAATTTGGCGATTAAACACATGTCCCAAATCATCTCATGCTGTGTCTATTCTTGCTGTAACTATCAGTCCTCCAACGTCGTCCTCATGCAAGCAGAAGCTGAGGGCATTTCCAGAATCTCATCCGCGCCCCGCAAATCTGCAGGACGTGTAGCAGCCTTTCTGCTTCGAGGCAACCAAATGCATCTGCAACATACTTCCCGGGGGTGCAGCGGCATCTTATCAGGCTCTGCACGTCTTGGTCGTCATCACTCTTGTTTCCAACGGTAGTCCCAGCTTTAAAGGGCACTAGAATATGGGCAGATAAGAGCTATGATGGGCTGCTGTGCTGCAGATGCGACGGTCCTTATCTCTTGGCGGGTCCCCCCTTGTCTCCCCCGGGAACAACAACATCCCTTCCCTTCCCCCCTCCCGGGTTGCCTTATCTACGGCAGCTCTGCGACCACTCAAGAGGCACAATTGCCATCGACCAGAGCCATTTTGTCCAGTAGGATGGCCGGATGGGCTTATTCAAACTGATTTACTAACAGGCGTCTGGGGCAGTCATTGGGCGGCTCGCAATGCAGAAAAAAGCTTGTCTGTTTTTTGCGCATGTCTCCCTTTCGCGTGGGAGGACGGGATGAGCTGGGGGGAGGGTGTCGGAGGTTGTCCTTGCGGGCTTACCATACAGTGAGGATCATCCAGATAAGAAAGTTGTATGCGAATTGATATATGTCTGTCGCTGTCCCGGTGGTTTGGATTTGATTTTGAAGTGCTGGTCGCGGTGACTTTGTGATTTCGAGATACCCCCTTTTCTGGCGACTCGGTTTTCTTGGTTTTGTTTCCAGTCGCTCAATTGCATTTTCGTATTGTTTAGATTTGACCGTTAAGGCAAAGGCAACTCGAGATGGCAGACTCCATCACCGAAAAGGAGAAGACGATCCCTCCGCCATCTGGGGAGCACGGAGTCGGCAAAGCAACGCAGGAGGTCACAATCACGAAGGATGGCTTCAGCGTCCACCCACAGCCCGTCCAAGATGATCCTCTCGATCCATTGAACTGGTCCGCCTTTCAGAAGAACAGCATCCTCGCCATTGTAATGGCTCTGTGCGTCCATCTCCTCTGGAGCGTTGGCGTTATGCGCAACACAGCTAACCCGAAGCCAAACTCGCAGCTACTTCATGTTCACCTACATCACAACAACAACGGTGCCCTCCTTCCCCAAGCTGCAGGAGCAATACTCCCTCACCCTCGAGATGGTCAACTGGACCGTCGCCATCCCCGCCCTCGGCCTCGCCATCGGGCCCCTGCTCTGGTCCTCGCCCGCCGACATCATCGGCCGCCGCCCCATCTTCATCCTCGGCACCGTCGTCGCCTTCGCGGCCACCATCGGCGCCGCCAAGGCCAGCACCTACGGCGGCTACATGGCCGCGCGCCTCTTCCAGGGCCTCGGCGTCAGCCCCGCCGCGACCGTCGGCCTCGCCATCATCAACGACATGTTCTTCGAGCACGAGCGCGGGCAGAAGGTCGGCCTGTGGGTGCTGGCCATCGACCTCGGTCTCCTCGCCGGACCGCTCATCGGCGGCTTTGTGGATCTCGTCGACCACTACTGGATCCAGTGGCTCACGGCCATCTTCTTCGCCGTTATTCTGGCCGCGGAGCTGGCGTTCCTGGCTGAGACGCTGTACCCGCGCGACTACATGCTCTCCAAGACAAAGGGGCTCGTGCCGGCGACGGGTGTGGTGGATGAGAAGGCTTTGGAGACCGGCACGACGGGCGCCGAAGCGGTCGAGATCCAGAGGACGAAGAAGCTGGCGTTCATCAACGTCAAGCCCGTCCCGGCGATGAAGCACCCCAAGCCGTGGGACTCCATCATCCGGTTCGGCAAGCTGTTCAAGTTCCCCGTCGTGCCCATCTCGACGGGCGTGTATTGCTTCGGGTGGTATTGGTGGGTGCTGTCCGTCATCACGATGATTCCGGTGGCGTACGTGGACTACTCCCCGCAGACTCAGGGGTAAGTTGTTCTCTATTGCAGGTCCCTCTCACTCAATTGCGCATATCTAACACACCGCTACCCAGCCTCTTCTTCATCGGCCTCATCGTCGGAACCCTCATCTCCGAGATCTTCTTCTCCGGCAAGCTCAGCGACTGGCTCGTGGTCAAGCTCGCGAAGCGCAACGACGGCGTCAAGACGGCCGAGATGCGTCTCTGGCTCGCGTACCCCGCCGCCCTCCTGACAGCTATTGGCCTCATCATCTGGGGCGTCAGCATCGATAAGGGGTATCACTGGATGGTTGGCCAGGTCGCCTTTGCCTTGTGTAAGTCACCACCCTCCCTGGAACAGCTGCATGTGCATGTTGCTGACGTTTTATGTTTTCACAGTCGGCGCAGGAATCCAGATGGGCAACACCGCCATCTGCTCATACGTCGTCGACGCCTACCCGCTGCAGAGCATGGCGGTCATCACCTTCTACGCCGTGCTGCTGAACTTCAGCGCGTTCGTCGACCCCTTCTTCATCGCGCCGTGGGTCGACGGCGTGGGATACTCCTGGACGTTTGCGGGACACGGTATTATCACGATATTCTTCTGCATCCCCGCGCTGGCGGCGCTGCATTCGTTCGGCGGGTCTATTAGGCAGCGATGTGGCGAGCCGGATTGGGTGAACCCGGAATATGACCATGATATTGTGCGGGAGGCCTGAAGAGTGAAATAGAAAGATGCTCGAACTTAGAGAGATAGACGTTAAATGTAATCAGAAATGACAAACCAATGAGAGCATTCAGGGTTGTGGTGATCAAGGCAGATTGGATTATCGTATCTGGGCGGCAGAAAATGCCCGATAACCCAAAATGGCCCGCGAGTCAACCCCGCGCGTTGTTTTAAGGTTTAGGCCAAAGCATGACGGCCTTCAATACCGTGGGCTCTTGCTATTTAATCAGAGGAACCTTCAAAAGTTGAAGGCAAAAACAGACGACATAGCAATTTCTAAAAGATCACCGAAGATGACCGAGACAGCCTTTCATGTTCATGAGCATGTCATCTCATGCCCGAGGCTCCCGAAAGCCAACGAAATCGGACCTGCATCCGTCCGCTTGGCCGTCAAGCAATACTCACCGCGAACGATCTCATCAGCTCACCGGGTGGCTATCACCATTGTTGCTGCACACGCAAATGGATTTCCAAAGGTGAGCACATACGGCCATTCGACTCGGAAACTCGATGCTGAAAGCAACAGGAACTCTACGAGCCCATGTGGTGTCACCTGCAACATCAACTAAGCGTTCGAGGAATTGGTATCCACTCAATTTGGATGTCAGATTCCGCCTTCCAGGGGAAGAGTCTCTCATTAAATGAGGCCTGGCAATTTTCGGATGGCGAGTTGCTCCCCGCCATTATCGCATGCGCCATAAACTAACCCGGTTGTATCAAGTCTCGTGGCAAGATCATTCTGAAGACCTACTGCAGCTGGTGACGCACTTCAGGAACCAGATGAAGCAGCCCATCATCGGGGTAGGGCATAGCATGGGAGGCTGCCATATGTAAGCTAAAAAACGCAAGCTACTAAACGACTGATTCGAGGCTAAAGGGTTGACAGAGCTACAATGTCTGTCATCAGCCGCCGTATATTCTCGTCAATGATACTATTAGATCCTGCAATCAGCCCACCGGAGGTAGGTCTCGATGGGCTCGGCTTTGAGTATATGACCGTTAGGCGAAGAACCCATTGGCCGAATCTGGAGGCGGCTGAGAAGTCTGCCAGAAAGATGTTCAGCACCTGGGACCCCAAAGTCATCGACCTGTTCATGGAATTCGCCATCAAGAACAACGATAATACCGCGCCTAAGGGACCAAGCAGTGCACAGTCAGTCTCACTGGTTACGGAACAGTACCACGAGCTCGTCAACTACCTCAAGCCAACCTTCATCCACGGCGATAACATTAAAGAGCCAGAATTCGTCTATCAGACCGGGCTTGTCGACATGTTCCACATGTTGGGCCACGTCACCTGCAGCACGTTCTTCCTTTGCGGCGGCAGAGACACGCCGAGCGATTCTGACATTAGAGATCTGTGGCAGACCAGAACCTGTGCTCTTCAGTTCACGAAACAGCCGGGAGAGGCGAGGCGCGTTGATGTCAAGGTCTTGCCTGAGTTGGGTCATTTTCTTGCCATGGAAGACCCCAAGGCTTGCGCTGAAGCGATGGCTGATTGGATTGTTGTTGAGTCTAATAAATGGCTGCAGTTGGAAAGAGCGAAAGGAGAAGGTATAAAGGGACTAAGTGTCGATGAGAAGAAAGCTTTGGCTCACACTTGGATGGAGTCTCTGCGGGCTAAGCTCTAACGCATTTGGGTACAGAGAACGGATAGAACTCATCTTAGCTCAACCTGTAGATCGTGGACGTTCAATAGACTGCGGTCAATTGGCTCATGTGCAATTCATACGCAAACAGGTAGCTAGTAAGATACTTAGAAATTGCGAATTCCCGCCTCAACACTCTCCTTGAATGGTGTCCAGCCCTTCTGTCCGAAGTACGTCTGCAACAGCTTCTCAGCCTCAGCGAGTGGCAGCACCTGAGTCAAGTCACGTCCATCGTTTGCATCCTTTTCAGGGATCAGCTTGTTGTCTGGCCTGAGCTCGCGTAAGACATCAATGAAGTCAGACACGTTGACCGGGCGAGCGGCGGCAAAGATCCTTCTGGACTTGACGGACTCGGCGAGCAAAGCGACGATGTGAAGACGCGCAACATCACCGACGTCAACATAGGGTTCTTAAGTTTGTCAGCATGCAGGTTCAAAGCGCCACAGAAAGTTGTAACTCACGAGGCATGAAGGCCTTCAGGGGGCCGTGGTTGCCTGTCAGCACGTCGGCGGCCATTTTCATGGTTGAGCCAGACATTTTAGGATGCATGATTTCTCCAGTCTATGAACGTCAGCTACCAACCCTCCCGGCAGTCTTAAAATGAGGCAAAGTACTAACGTTGAAGTTCGGGAGAATGGTGTTAAAGACGTAGCCCGGCTTGTGCTCCTCAACCCACTTCCAGGCAGCCTTCTCACCGTCCGCCTTAGAGGCCGCGTAGACCATGAAAGGCATGCGATGGGCGGGAGTGTTCGGATCCCAGGCTGCCTTGATCGCACGCTCATTGTAAGTGTTCTCATCAACAACAACGCCAGTCTCATTCGCCTCCGGAGTAGATGCTGCAAAGGCAGACGAGGTGAGAACGACCCGCTTGATGCTTTCATGCTTGGCCGCAGCTGAAAGTGCATTCTGTGTGGCCTTCACAACGAAGGGAATAACCTTCTGAGGGTCGTTGCTCAAGGAGAGATCTGAAGCCTAAGTTCCATGTCAGTAGATGAAGTGCTCCGTCGTAACTTCCTGTGAGATTCTTACCACAAGCACGACACCGGCAGTGCCAGTCATGGCATGACCGAGGGCTTCCTCATCCTCGAGGTGCGGCACGGCGACCTGGTCAAAGACACCCTCACCATACTTATCGAACAGCTCCTTCAGCCACGGCTTTTCAGCGCGAACTGTACCGCGAACATGGTAGCCTAGTTTCAGTAGGTTATCGATGACATGCGCTCCGATGTATCCGTTCGCTCCGGTGACGAGGATGAGCGAACCCTTGGGCAGTGCTGTGAGATCTGACATCGCGATTGACTGATGTGGGACTCGTTCGCTATTGTGAAATGCGAGAAGATGCAGAGGGGATTGAACCGGGGTTGACAATAGTGTGTGAGAATATATGGACTTTTGTAGCGGTGTCGGCGTTTACTTTGAGCAACTCGTAAACGGCGAAGGCGATTCCTTGGCTTAAATCTCACTGCTTGTGAGAGGTTCCTTTCAGTGGATATGGCCCATGGAAACCCCATCGATTACTAACTTGTCCAGATTTTCCACCGCGGGTGAGTTTCTGTACACGCCGCGACCCCTCTTCTTGGGACTTTGGTGTGTGGTGTTGGTGCCGCGGTAGTCTCCTCTGTGACAACCTGGTCAGGGTTCCATAAATGACGTATTCGTGACGCCCACAAATTCTCATCTTGCGAAGTTGTCTACAAAAGTTGAGAAGGAGGTCAAAGATCACAAAGCAGGACTCAGTCGACCTCATAATCATATTTTGTCCCGAGGAATAGAAAGCTGAACTTTGAGCGGGAGAATCCTAGCTTGGCTGTGTTTCAAGCTTCATGCCCGAGACATTCCCGCGAGCCCCGGTCTTTGGGGTGGAGACCGGCGGCTACCCTCGGTGCAAGTCAGGCGATGGCTTCTCGCGAGACGCGAGACGCGAGAAGGAGGCACCAAACCCCTTAGTTGTTAATATTAGAGACTGAAATCCGTAATGTTCCGCATCTAGACGCAATACTTGTGGGGAAAGAAAAGACTGTTTGTTGTGCATAGAAAGTTGTCCTGTTCGTTGAAGCAGTGGAGACGATGATGGTATGTTGATGGCAAATTGTCTCGATGTGAAAGATACTCTGACCGGGTTTCAGAAGTTTCCAGGTACGTCTTACACGCATGTGTTGCCGAGAACATTTGAAAGACTAAGAGTACTCCCGCAAGGACTAGTTTACGGGGCTATCTGGGGGCTGTATCTACTGTTCAATTCATGGGAATGCTTTGGACGAAGTAAGTCACTGTATTCCCATTTGATGCATCTGACAAATTTGAAGCAAATGCTAAGTCAAAGAGAAGAACGATGTCCGCAAGAGAACGTTGTTAGACAATTGATTCATGCGTTGTTGCTGAGATGAGCTTAGATGAGGGGGATTTAAGGCGGCTGCTTATCGAACAACGCATACCTTACATCGAACAACAGGCCGGCGGCTACCAAACGAAGAGGACAGTAGCTACCGAAAAGGGCTTCATCCTCAATTCAATACTCTTCCATGTTTCCGCACGGACCCGCCTGTTCTTGGCGCTTACACTGTGCGATCTCGTACGGCTCTACTTGTCTCCGGACCTGATGCAGCTTATGGCTCCAGTGCGGAATCCATTTCTTAATTATCATAGTCCTTGACAAGGGTCATTATGCATGCACAAGTAGAAGCAGAATTCAGCTCTTGTGTCGTGACAGTTTTGTCCTCGCTTATCCACCTAGTCGTTGTTGCCAACTACGACGTAGGTGCACCAGAGACGTATTGGGATTATCTCGTCGCCACTACCTGGCTAACTGTCTCCGAAGCTGAATTTGTCGTTGAAAGAATCCAGAAACCGTGATTACGCATTCAGATCAAATGCGTCTGCTCTTGCATCACGAAATGGCGTTTCTCAACTTCTGCAGCTCACAAAAAGGGCATCCATCAGCTGGCTTATTTTTCCACATTATATATGAATCATGCTGCAGGTATCAGCCATTAACATACCCACTACGCCCCTTTCCATCATTATGTCGCCGCCTTCTGATTCGATGATTGACGATGGCTTCGAAGGCCAACACACGGCGCGATCAACTCGAAGTCTCTCGTCGTTCGACTTCGAAGAAACCGAAGCAACAGACAGTGACGACAACGAAGGTGAAGAAACACTTATAAACGACCGTGACTTCCGTTCCCCCGGACTTCGCGATATTGACCACATCGAGTTGAAAGGAACTCACGTGCCTTACGTCGTCGAATGGAAGTTGACGGCCAACAACAGAACAATTACCAAAGACTCAGAGCATAACATCACCATCACCCCACAAGCACTCTGGGAGAGGCAGTTGAAGGAACAAGTCCAGGAGGTTCTGGGTAGAAAGCTGCCACCCCACAAAACCTTCAGACCGGTTGACTCAGATGTGGTCGTGTCTGTAACCGATCGATCTCAACGCGATTTCGTTAAGCGATTTAACGAACTCAATATTGACTGGACGCTGGTCGAGAGTCAACTGCAAGAATGGAGCCATTTGACTCGAGTTGGGAAGAAGCTGAGGGTCGACGTTTCCTTCAACTTTGTTCTCTCACGCCAAGAGACCCCGTCAGCTGGTCGTACTAAGCGTGGGCGCAGGTCTGTTTCCGACCAGATGCTCTCCGATAGAGCCCTGCAGATCGACGCCGAAGAGTCAAGCACCAGCCTTGCGTCGGTTTGGCCCAGTGTGTACAACCTCATGCGTTGCACAGGCCCGCCTTGTCGTGTTGGGCCGTACTGCTGGCGGGACAGAGCAACTCAGAAACATTATCGACTCCAAACGCATCACCTGCGACGTCTCGTCAAGTACGCTGAAAGTGAGGGTGTGTTAGAGACACATGATGACTTGCCGGATTTTCTGCGAGATCAGCTATATGCAGAAGAAGAAAGTTCCAGTCGTAGACGACGACGACGACTACGACTTGACTCGACAGGAGGCCAGCAGCATGATGATGTGGCCAACCCGGTCGGCTTAGCTGTCTCAGAGCCTGCCTCTCTTCCGTCAACTGCAACGCCTGCCGCCAACCCATTCGGATGCCACCGCGACATTCTTGACATCCCGGGACTACGCGACGATGCCATGAAGTTGTATACCGAGTGGCATTGCTCGAAAGTCCGTGACGAGGGCCTCAAGCTCGACTTTCGCAGGGCTTGCGACCTAGCTCTGGAAGATGGCCTCGACCTGGAGCTGATACATCAAGGCGAAGATGCGGTATTCTTCGTCGAGAGAGGTGTGAGAAGGGGCGTTGCCCTCCGGTTCACTCAAGACATTACGAAGTGGGCGCAGCAACAGGCGGATGAATAGAGTTGATAATGACCCTAGACTAATAAACAATGCATCCTTCGACGTTGTTCAGGGCTCCTCGATAACGTGTCCAGCATTGCGAAAGTGTCCCTCGGCGCTGGACTTTCTTCCACCAACAATGTCCACACACCATTCCAAGAACGCCCCAAAGTCCTGCTCAGGAAGATCCTCGTATTCTACCCAAACCCGCTTTATGAACAACTTGAGTTCCGCGAAAAACTCCTCAATCGGGTTCAAGTCGGGCGAGTACGGAGGAAGGTAGATCAGCTTCACTCCGGCTTCTTGGCACATCTGGTCAAGCCTTTGCGAATGGTGGATGGACGCGTTGTCCATGACCAGAACCGACTTCGGCTCAGGCCATTTACCACAATGACATAGCAATTGCGAAATGAAATCCTCAAACAAGGCGCGGTCGGTCGATCCTTGGTAGACACGCGAGAGCACAACGCCGTCCTGGGCATATGCTGGTAGGATGTGACGACGGCGCTCACGACCATACCATGACTTCTGCATAGGAGCTACCCCCTTGGGCGACCAGCCTGTGCGTCGATGGCCGGCCCGCTTGTCGCATCCAGACTCATCAATATACACCAAATGGTACGATCGAAAGTCAGAGAGGTTGTGAAGATAGAAGTCGCGCAAGTCGTCGTTACGCTGCTTGGCCACTCGGCGAATCGTCTTCTTCGTCCATCCTGCTGACGCTAAGGCCCTACTTATGCATTGTGTTGTAACAAGCACTTCGAATTCCTTCCATATAAAGCTGGCCATCTCGTCCTGATACATGTGTGGTTTTTCGGTTAGTCGCGCAAGCAGTGCTTGGAGAATAGGGGCCGTAATCGTTCGCGGCCTGCCGACGGCGTTGGATGGGGCTTTCGTTGTACCGAAGCATCGGAGGTTGGACCTGATATGGCTGACGGAGCGGGTGCTGCAGCCGACGAAGCGGGCTATCTGGGCATTTGTCAGTGATTTGCTGACGATCATATCGCGGATGAAAATGTGCTGCGAAACTGCAAGATTAGGCGCCATCACAGGATTGGGGGTTCGTTGCTGATGCTGAGCGACTGGAAAGACAGCTGTTGTGATGGGAGTGATCGCTGAGCCTGGGTCTGAAAGACGGATTGTGGATGGAGTTCTGGAACGTTCCATGATCCTGAAGCCATTAGGAGCTCTTTTGTGGAGAATACAACTGCTGTTTTGGCGTAATTGCAGGGATAGATTTATGTGGAGCTCTTTAAGCAGGTATTCTTTATGGACCAAAGGAACGTGATTTCGAAGTTTTGGTTGATCAAGAACTCACTCGCTCCTTCACAGCCTGCCGACTGCCACCGTAGCATTTCTCATCGACCAAGCAATGGAGTGGAGTACATCATCGCGAGCGTGTCCAGAAGTGCATGCTGACAGTTGCGGGACTCAGCAGTTTCTTCCACCATGATTCGCCCGCGGCACAGCACTCAGCCGCACAAGGCCGGCAGCAAGAAGGATTTCCCCTCTCGCAATGGATGACTTACCTGAGCGATGATATCGAACGCCCGGTCTCCATTGCCACAGATTCACACGACGGCCTAGTTTCATTCCTGCCGCTTTTGACGCTCCGCGCGATTCGTACCACTGCAAACTCCTCTCGTCCGACAAATCCCAAAATACAGGCGACCGACTGAAGATGTCGCAGGAATGGAGCCGCGACGACTACAAGGTGGCATGGATCTGTCCGCTGGAGGTCGAGCAGATCGCAGCGATGGAGATGCTGGACGAGGAACATCCCGCTATACCAAAGTCCTCGGCAGACCATAACGTTTACAGCCTTGGGAGCATCAATGGCCATAATGTCGTTATTGCAGGTCTGCACCAGCCTGGCAACTGTCCCGCAGCTACGGTTGTGGCACAGATGAGGATGACTTTTCCTAACTTGCGCTTCGGTCTTTTGGTTGGCATTGGTGGTGGAGTTCCCGTCCAGACGGATAATGGGATGATACGACTGGGTCATGTGGTTGTGAGCAAGCCTGCGGGTGGACACTCCGGCGCTTTGCAGTACAATCACGGAAAAGCGATAGATGGCCAGTTCAAGAGAACGGGTGCACTGGCGCCACCGCCGGCAGTCCTTCTCAATGCCGCGCAAAAGCTAGCGGTCGAGCGGGCGAGATCAATTGTTGATCCAGTGCAGCAGGACGTCCGTCGAATCGACACAACGCGTCGTAGGCTTCAACGATTCCAGTACCCCGGCGAGCGGCACGA
>JABGMY010003267.1:19364-31906 GCA_014705525.1 Colletotrichum sp. HC292
TACGAACGGGCTCTTCAAGGCTACGAGAAGGCGTTGCACCCAGATACGCTCAGAACATATGTTCCTGCCCTTAATGCCCTGGAAAATCTTGGCCGTCTGTTTGAGCGACTGGATGCTAGAGATAGAGCTCTTGAGCACTACGATCGCGCTAGAACGGGCATCGCTGATGTATTTGGTTCTGAAAGTGAACGATACACTCACTTGTCTGATCAGATTCACAGATTACAGATTCCAAGGCAAGAGTCGGTTCCGCCCCCTCGCGTGGCTACTGATCATAGCCTGAGATCTAAGTGGAGGAATTGTAAAGAAAGGCTGAAACGTGCATAGCTCAATATTGGGAGCTGAGGCTTCAGATGCTTTTAGGACACCTCTATAGTGAAATGGGTGGTGGTGGTATTTAAACATAGGTTGCGATCATAACTTACTTTATGCTCAAAACAATGAGACCCGCTACGATGCGTATAAATGGACCTGCATAACCTGATCCACAGACAACCCTATGCTCTTCATAATCCGAATAGCTTAGTGAAGCGCTTACATTTGTAGCGGGGTTGATAAGATAACAATACCCACTGTGCTAAGCGCCAAGACGTCAAAATGTCCGTGCGGACAAAGACAAGAGAGTTGCTGAGGATGAAGCCCTTTTCGTTAGCCACTGGATCAATCGTAGAAAAAACAAGAATAATATTTCACATCATCACCGCATTGCAATAGCTTCAACATTTAAAGCCGGTCCTTTGCAATGCCTGATTAGGAAGGTGAGTTGACGCACTGATCCTCCAGGGGCTGTTTAATCCTTCGCTGCCGACACCGCACCGGGCGGTTGTCCGATACCCGGGCTTATCGGCGGCCTATGCACATCGATTCCCCTCACCGTTCAACTCATTCTCAAACATCAACTCGACAACCCGTGACCTGGACTGCCTCCATATGACCGCGAATGAGGCCGAACAATCCAATTGACTCAATGACACTCCGCAAAGCCCCCGTCTTGATCGGGCCCGCGCCCGGCGTTTCCACCCGGCGACCGGAAGCCGAAACTGCGATCCCGGAGAAGCTGATCAAACCGTGGAAGCTTCCCCGGCAACAAACCTACCTCTTTTTGAATGCCAACGTTGTTGACACTGCGCAAGGCACTATAATTGAGAATGCGACTGTCAAGATATCAGATGGGCTTGTCGAGAGCGTCAGCGTTGGAGAGGCGGATTACGCTAAATGGCACGGCGCCATTGTCGTCGATTTGAAGGGAAAATATCTCTCCCCTGGGCTGATCGACTGCCACGTGCACGTCAGCTCTGTCCCCGGGGAGGCCGGTCTCAACGGTGGCTTCAACATGGATGACACAGTCTCTCATCTTCGGCAATCCTTCGTAGTCGGCCGCATCCTCAGCAAGGGCTTCACAACGGTCCGCGATACGGGTGGCGCGACTCTTGCGTTGAAGGAAGCTATGCAGGACGGCGTGTTTCCCGGACCGCGACTCTTCATCGCCAACCAAGCTCTCTCGCAGACGGGAGGTCATGGCGATCGCCGAGGCACCCATGATCATTCGCAGTTATGCTGCGGGAGCACTGCGGGTCTGTCCAGCGTGGTTGACGGAGTACCGGAATGCATCAGAGCGACAAGAGAGCAGCTCCGGACTGGCGCAGACTTCATCAAAATCATGGTTGGTGGGGGCGTGGCCTCTCCGACAGATAGAATCGAGAATACGCAATTCACTGCCGACGAGATCAAGGCTATCAGCGAGGTAGCGCGGAGTTATGGAACTTGGGTGACTGCCCATGCTTATACGCCCCGTGCCATTCGTCATGCGGTTGAGAATGGCGTCACTGGCATTGAACACGGCAACTTCATCGACAAGGAGACGGCAGAGTTCATGGCTGAGAACAAAGTCTGGCTGACCCCCACCCTGGTCACGTACGACGCTATGGCATCCGACAAATATGCCGGCTTCCTACCTCCCGAGAATCAGCGCAAGAACCAGGAAGTACTCGAGAGAGGTTTACAGTCTCTGCGCATTGCTGCCGAAGCTGGGGTTACCATCTGCCACGGATCGGACCTTCTCGGCCCCTTGCAGGCTGAACAGAGCAAGGAGTTTGGAATCCGACAACAAGCACTTAGCGACAAGCAAGTACTACAATCTGCAACTGTCAACTCGGCTAGGATGCTTCGGCAGGAGAACTTCCTGGGTCAAGTTAAGGAGGGCTTTGCGGCGGACCTGTTGATCCTGAATGAGAACCCATTAGATGATGTATCAATCTTGGATGAGCCCGAGAAGAATGTCTTGGCTGTTATTAAGGACGGAAGAGTCTACACTAGCAGGTGGAGCAAGTTGCCTGAGGACGTTACTGAGCCAGTTGCTTTGATTGAATAGTTATCATTACATTTCATCATGTTGCTTTTATCATCAATCGTACATCAGCGGAGGCTGTGAACTCCCTGAAACTCATCTAGATCGATAACGATCTTGGATGCTGCTGCCCATGCTTGTGTGCGCCTTGCTGGGCATTGAGGGCATGGGTTCCCTCTGCCCGTACTGTTGGAGATGGTACGAGGATGAGTTGTCCACATCAGCCACAAGCGCGAAGCCATCCCTGCCCGAAACTCGTCTTGAAGTACGATCCGACCCTCCTGCCGTGGTGTAGTACCGTGCGGTCCCCTTTGGTGAATATTGTGACCGGCCGAGCAACGGCCTCAGGAATGGTATGCAAGCCAGGGTGATACCGACGCCGGGCTCAAGAGCGCTGAAGATGAGTGCATTGGGGATGCCGAAAGTGACGTCGGTGTACTTCAGGTGCGCAAGGTAATACAAACGAAGAGCTGATACAATGCAGGTGCTATGCCGACGAGATTTTCGTTAGTTCATGAGTCCTGGAGGGTTCCATCAACAGCAAGACTCACAAGACTCCGAGCGAGAAAGTCGCGATGAGAGCAACCTTTCGGTACGTCTCCAGTTTGAGCCGCCACAAGTAAGACACGGGCATGATAAGGACGATGATATCCGTCATCAAGTTCACAACACCCAGAGTCCCATCTGCCGCAGGTTGGTTGCCGCAGTTTCGGTTCTTGAGGTCGAGAAGCCAGTTATCGGACAGGGGTCGGCAGATGAAGAAGGCCACCAATACAGCCACGGCGGTCCAGACGACGGTGAATCCAGCCATGATCCTGGCGGCTAAGATCATGCGTCGTGTGGAGAATAGTTTGGTGTAGAGAAGGAGGATGGCAATCTTGCATAGACTGAGGCTGACAGCCCACAGGATTTGCTGAACAACAAGGAGCTGAAGAAGAAGAACAAGGACGTCAGTGAAAGAATCTTCTCAAGAACGCGCTCTGAGCCTGTGCGACGTACTTGGAGAAACTTGATGATGGGACCCCGTCCATATTTAGGGATGATCTCTCGGAAGAGGTACCCAACTCCGCCCTGAGTGACACTGAATATCGAGACGAGTTGCAGCGCGTGCGAAAAGACCTATCATAACAAACCCCACGTCAGCCCCAGAGAAACTCCAACAAGCACCCAAGAACACATACACATGCCACGATGATGCAGTAATCGCTCGCATCCAAAGCCCTGTGTGCCATGCGCCTCGCCACCAGCCTCAAGATCAGCGCCATCGTAGGAACGATGATGAAAACAATGGACACCGCGACGACACTGATCTGGCTCTGCTTCTCCAGCGGAATCGTCGCGATCCCGTCCCCAATCGTCGCGTTGGTTGACACCGATGCCAACGGCACCGCTGCCGTTGTCGTTGCCGCCATATTGTCGAGTCCGCGGCGTCGGTGGAAGACCGTTCACGGTTCACGGCCCTGATGTGGATGTCGCGGGAGGACGGTGGAACAGCTCTTTTTCAAAAACCCATGGGAAAATCAGGCAACGCGGTCCCATTTTCAATCCCGCAGAGGTCCCAAAGGACCATGGGTCGACAATGTTTGCTTATTCGCGGTTTCCCAGGGCAAATGCTCGCCCAAAGAGGTCTCTGACGGGTGCAGCTCGTGGGCAGTGCGTCCTGTATATTCATTGCTTTTTCCCCATTGCGAGCTTGCACTGCTTATCGACTCGGCGTGCAGGCGACGTGCATGCTCGACAGGGGGACTGCGGGCTACGCGATTCTTCCAGAAAGGGAATAGGGAAGATGTTTGCGCCGCAGCAGCCGACCGGCGCCCAGCCTGGACTCGGAGGCTAGGGTGTGACGGCTGGACTACGTCGTGCTTTAGTCGAATGGGAAGTGTGAGCGGATGCAAGGAACGCAGTGTGGTGTGTCGATTAGTTAGAAATCAGATCCGCATCGTGATTTTAGGGCTGCATTGGTGAAATTCGGCTCGCGGGATTCGCATCACGATGCCATCGCGAATGTTCTGATCGGATGAACATGGGATTTGCCGCAAGGATTCTCATCTTGGCCTACCTGAAGATGCTACCATGTCACCTTCAGTTGACCCTGTCCTGTCTGTTTTCAAGGTTCCCCAGAATCATAGGCATTCACAGCTATTGACCATGGTGCCATGTTATCAAGATTCAACTTGCATGAGAAATGGGTCTCCGGGCAAAATGGTGGCGAAAACCATGGGTAAGCTGCAGGGGAGCCAAACATGGACAAGGATGGCTATCAGAGGGGAACCCCTTTCTTATTCTTCCCTTACCATTTGAAATTGCTTTTTCCACACATGTTTCCCGTTCGATGCTTGTGCCTGGTGTTCCAGACCAATCACCACACCTGATTTTCTCACCTCGCTTGCATCGAGCATGTCTAGGGCCATGTTGTCATCAACTTCTGGACGACTGGCGACCTGTCTAACCCCTCACTCAGAAGCTCAGCTCGCCCCCTCCGAGCCACCGGGAGCTAAAAGTCTGGATGCCCTCCCCGCTGCACAACATCACCGGTCGAGTCCTTGTTCCCGCTGGCAGTTGTGTGGTACACCATCCAAAAGAGGATCGAGGTCCGGTCGCCAGCCAACTCAATTCCGACGTCTCAGGCAAGATGGAGGCTGAGAAGCATTAGTGCTGGACGAGTTTTAACGCCACTGACCATCAGTCGCAATCCGAGTCGCCGGCCACCTCGCTGTGACGCCAAATCTTGCGCATGCATGATGATACCCAGATGATAAGCCAGGATTAGTTCTGCGGCCTGCCACTCCACGTCATGATCAAATCCTGGACACCCAAATACCTCGTGGGACTGATGAGAGATTTTCCGGCTGGGACTACTCGGATGTGGGCGTGTTTCCGCGAAGCCGCACCGTCAAAGTCACATCGGACGGCAGCCTGCATAGCCGCGTCGCGGCTAGGAACGCCACGAGGTGGTTGAATGCAAGACGTGTAAAACTTTTCAAGACAAAAACGTCGGCGCCCGCTGCGGATAATTGGAGAATATGTGTCAAATTCTAGCCACCTCATACAGGACTTCGTTTCCCTGGCTCTGACATCGACGAAATCTACGTTGCGGATCTAGCCAGCTCTACGGCCTTCTGCGCTGCCTTGCCGAAATCTGCCTCCGTGTACAGTCCTAGATTTGCTTCTTCCAGCTGGAGGAACTTGTTAGAAACGCGGCGATCGCTTTGGACTTTCCTCTGACTTACCATCTTCAGGCCCAGCTCCGAGTTGGTACCCTGAAGCCGCACGACCATGGGCACCTTCAATGGACCCAACTCGGTCGCGGCGCCAATGATCGACTCCGCAATCATGTCACCTCGAGTGATTCCTTGAGGGGTCTTGATCAGTCACACGGACGTTCGACAAAATCTGCTTCAACTTACCGCCGTAGATGTTGACCAGGATCGTCTTGACTCTGTTGTCCCGCAAGATAATCTCAAATGCCTTCACCATCGTCTCCTTAGTTGCCTGGCCACCGGCGTCCAGAAAGTTCGCGCTGGCACCTCCATGAAGAGCGATAGCGTCGTTGGTTGCCATCGCGAGCCCAGCACCGTTGACCACGTTGCCGATGTTACCATCCATCTTGACGTACACCAATCCGTATTTCTCGGCCTCCGCCTCTTCAGCAACGTCATGCGCCCGATATTTCAGAGCGAAGATGTTCTCCTGTCTCTTGCTCGCTGCATCGTCTATGGTAATCTTGGTGTCGACACAGGTAATTGTCTCATCGACGGCGTTGATGATAGGGTAGACTTCGAGCGAAGTGACGTCCTTGCTCCTGAAAACTTGGTATAACCCACGAAGAACGTCTTTCAGATTCTCCCTTTCCGCGGGGGTTGCGTGGAGGACTTTAGAGACTTCATCGACAACCCCTGAAGTGATCCCTTCCGTCAATCTAACCTTAGTTGTACGCAGTCTCTCAGACGGCTCCTGATCTAAGGCTTCCCCGCCAGTTCGAGATGCGATAATGATTGGACAGGACCTTTCTCGGTCAAACGTGATTGTTAGGTGCCATTTACAACGGCTCTTTACCATCTCGGTGACGTAAACCTTTTCAATAAGGACACCGTCGTCCGTCTCTGTCGTCCTGAAACGGCGCCCGAGCATCCTTTGGGACATGTCTATTGCCTCCTCAGAACTCCGGACTCTCCTGAATCTCCCTTTTAGGCCATCTTCAAACACTCCCTGAGCCTGATGGCTTTGGGGGAGTTGGGCCTTGATGATGCATGGTGTACCTGAGACAGTTAAATCAGCTCAGTCACCGAAAGAATGCTTGTGAATATTACCTAGCTCTGAGAATATTGATTCCACTTCGGCTGGAGTTGTTGCTAGTCTGCCTCTTGGTACCGGAACGTCAAACTAAATGAATATGTGAGCAGTGAACTTTGAGTGATGTGCACTTTGGTTTACTCCGAACCTCCGCCAAAATGCTCCGAGCTTGGGGCTCATGTAAAGTCAGACGTCTCAATTGTTGCCATGAGAGTACCTAAGAGGAAGGAGGCATGTCAGCTTCGGATTCTCACACAGCCCAAGAAATGGTTCACGCTTTAAAAACACCATACACTCACCTGGACTTGGCTTCTCCAGAGCTTCGACGTCAAGCTCGGGGAAAACATGGCCACAAAATGTGTCAATCTGTAGTGCTATAAAACACTCAAGCACAGCTGCGATTGACGAAGTAGCCTTGGGATGCTGATTGGGGGGACTGGTCGATTGCTATCGAGGAGCGAAGTGGTGCAGGCCAGATAACCGACAACAATGGGGGTGGCATGATCTTGTGCGTCATCAAGGAGGGGCCGCTATTGGGGCAGGGAAGATAACCGAACGGTCGCTAAGCCCGTTCGGCTCCAGCCGGGTTCGGCTATTGCGGCTACATGCACGTATCACCTAATATAACTTTCTGACCCTTTTGATCAATATTCCAGAAATGTCACAGCACTTAAAAATAAAAATGAAAAAAGGAGAGAGATAAGATAGAATAAAAGTTCACCCACAGCGATGTCAACTTCTTCATGCGTGATCAATGAGATCCTGCTAGGTAGTTCGCACATGGGTGTCTGCAGGTTCCTTGGTTTCAGGGTCAACTAGTCACAACCAATATAGTAGACAAAGATACTTACTCAAATGAGAGAGAAACCACCAAAATCAACCATTGGAAGAGTCGAGGTACAATCATGACACTGCCCCATGCCTTTCATTTAGTTTCCGTACCAGGAAACTTTACAGCGTCTCTTAGCGGTTTATCTTTGGCAAATGCATGAAGGTGGCGGACATAACTGTTAAATACGGAACGTTGTTGCCTTCTTATCACTTCCCCTGTGCGTTACCCCAATCTACTCGTACAAACAATTGACATCACATTTCCAGAGCCGTTGCCCTGGCTTCCAAATCTATCACAAGATGGATGACTCCATGCCCACATGCCTCCATCATACCATTTGATCCATCGCGACAGCTTCCAATTCCGTCGTAAGGTAGCACATCAACCGTGATTCGATACCGTGACATTGAAGGTCTAATTCGTAGGCAGAGGCCACTCATTCGCGACTGCGGAGCCTTGTGCAGCAGGAGTGGGCGTGGCGTCACCTTGGCCCGCAGGAGTTGCCTCCGCTTCCGTCCTCTGAGGCGTAGTCCTCGACGCCAGCTCAAAATGAGCCCTCCTTAAAAGACGTTCGTACTCTTTCCAATTCTCCCATTCGTCAAATGCATCTTCATCCTCATCTTCGTCAAAAAACTCGTCATCCTGCTCAAAGTCGGTCCCATTGTCGCGGCGACTCTCTTCAAGCAACATCCTCCGTTTCTTGGGTTTGGGGTTCCCGGGAAGCACGCCACGGTAGTCTTTCGGAATTTCGCCCTCCTTATCGCCCATCTTGATCTTCTTCTTCTTGTCCCATATGTTGAGATCGACCTTGCTGAATGGGTGTGGGGGACTTCCACCATGCTTAGCCAAGGCATTCTTCACCACCTGAAGGTCGGGCAATCCCCTGTAACTTTTTGTGTGTTTCGCTAAGTCGGGGTGCTGGCCTTGGCTGTAAAACTCATCTGCTGTGTTGAGAACCCACCCTGGGTCATCTGGAACCAGGTCCTTGGGCCAACAGGGGTTCTCCTTCAACCCGTACCAGTCAGTGTCTTTTCTCAACCCATCCCAATCATCTATCGAAAAGATTGCTCTGGGAGTTTGGACCGACACAGTCGTAATTCGCGCTACCAAGTAGAATGAGTTAGAGAAGCCGTTGAAGTGATTGTTGATAGTGTAAGAACCTTTACTTACTCATAGTCTTATCCTTTCCAGTGATAACTTGCACCTTTTCCTTGACAATACTGATGAGGTAGTCTCTCACGTAGTAAGTTTTCTTGCCCTTTCCGTTGCCTTTTGTAGACACTGCATCATGCTTGGGACAAAAATTGCCCCACAGATTGCCGGCTCCTCTGTTGTGTTGGAACGGGTTGAACCGAACTCGTTGCGTCATGCCTTTGGGATGGGCTACCATGTCACCGGGCCAAAAGTTGCGAGGAGGCCACTCGTCTCTGTCGCACCCATCAGCCATTTCGTGTCCATACCTGTCCAGCTTGGGGTTGCCTTTGTTGTCGACTCAAAGGACCCGCGGAACCCATCCATTTGCCCAAGGCCAAACCCAGTGTTCTTCCTTCTTCGCAAGGCTTTTGACCGCCGCCACACCCCAAGTTTCAGTAGCTCCACCATCTAGACCAGTGTTGGCTGTTGCTCCGCAAGTCCATTCAGTCATGGACTTGGTCGATTTGTGAATGTCCATCATTGATCTGTTATCCGAAATCAGCTAAATTCTCTCGCAATAAGTCTCCACAACCAGGGGCCCCACGAGTAGTGATAGCACGCTTGCTCCCATTCCTTTTTGCATTTGATACCAGTTATCTTCGTTTCATAATAGCCAATATCCTTCTCCGTTGTCGTTATCAATACCTGCTTTCGCTGCCCGCAATCTTCTGTTGTCGTTCGAGGGTCGCCGAGCTTGCCCTCCCAGACCCCCTGATTTGTGTTCGGCTGTCGAGCCCTGAGCTGACATGCTTCGTTCGAGGTACTCGCTGGGGTGTTTGTTGTCTTTTCTGCTGGGGTGGCTGACACCTTCTCTGTGGGCTTCACTGGCTTGGGTGAGTCTGGCTTGCGCTGCGGTTTCTTGCAATCTGCCTTCACTTTCTTGTGGCAGCCACCCCATGGAGTCAGGCATGCTCAGTAAAGCACCGAACACATCAAAGTTCCAACCTTCCTTGCCGCAGGCAGGGCCAACCCAGTTGCCGAAGAATGAGCCTACTTCTGATCCGTTCTCGTAGAACGTTTTTGCGCCCTGCACTGCTGCCTTTGCTGCTTTGAGAAAGATGCCAGTCGGAGCGAAGTCGACCCCGACGTCCAGGATCGATTTGAGAACCGAGAGCATGACGAGACATATGGGCTTTTCCAGCTCTACTAGACCCTCCATTAACACGTCTACAAGGGATTTTGCAATTTCAAGATCACAGAAACACTTTCCAGGGGTCCAGAGGTTTCCATCATCGTCTCGATACTTCGGCTCTATCTTGGCCGGGGTCAAGCCCTGGAAAGCGGTTCCGTCACACTATAACCATTGTGTCAGTAGTAGCCGAAATTCATTCCATCACTCAGAGGTCAAACAATGACGATACGGCAGTTCGGACCAAACTGAGTGGGAGAGATAGAGTGTGTGTGAGAGGAAAAGTGGTGATGGGCTACTTGTTGCGAAGAAGAAATTGCTTACCCCATAATTGCCATCCGTACCTCCATGACTTTTGCAATATACCTTACAAGGGGCTTTGGATTTAACCAGATTCTTTTTTTCAGTGAAGTAATGGAAACATTGGCCGGTCGTTTCGTATGCTGCTAGATACGTCTTGTCGTTCTCGTCCCGGCGAACGACGTCCAGTCTGGGATTCGCGCCAATCGCAATACTAAGACAACTGACAAAAATAGACAAAACATAGAGAAATGCCTTCATCGTCAACTGTGTGGCCTTACAGCGCTTGATTTGACAGATTCTGCCCAAATATTCCAGAAAAAATCGACAAGAGAGAGTAGAATCCAGACGAGATTGCTCCTTGGATAACTCATCAGATGCCACCATGATAGCAGGTTTATCAACTGAACATTTATGTGATTGCATCTATTCATTTCAGATCTCGTCTTCATGCAACGGAACAGCGTTCAAGGCAGGGTGAAGTGCCAACAATATTCTGAAACGACTTTCTGGGCCCCCAGAAACCTTTCCTCGTCAAAATTGGGGGCTTATCACATCAGCTTTCTTGATTGCAATCTTGGGAGTACCCAACATCACGAAAAGCAGACTTACCCTTGCATGACGGAGTGCAACATCTACTGGTTGGGTGACTACGAATGACGCGGCGGATGTTTCCAGGATTCGCTGACGCCCAAAACGGGAACGGAAAGCAGTCTTCCCCGAAGACCGAGCGAAACCCGGCGGGCAAGCTGCAACGATGTGCGACAATAAACATGGTCAAGTTTCCGGGACTAAGGCTTGAGATATTCTAGATAGTCCAAAAGTTATACCACATGACCTGCTCTTAGTTGATCCAGGGATGGAAGAGAGATATTTCTCAAAGCACAAGACAACCGCCCAGTGGCATTTTTGTCCCGCGTGCCATTAGCCGTAACTGCGTAAAAGATTCCCACAGATCGGTCGTGATCATCTTTCACATGGATATGGTGTGTCTGCAACGGGTGAATTCATGAGCAAGTCACAGACTCGCCCAGCAGATATTTGGCAAACATTCTCAGGAATGATAAGTGATCAAAGAGATCATGAGCATTCTGTTGCTTATCACATTAATGACTGCCTTGAATAAAGATTGATTCATCCTGCGTTTGGGTTATCTAAAATAGTGCTCAATTCAACAAGTTGCATTTCAGACCTTAGGGTGAAAGTTGAACCGACAACGCAATTCTTTGTTGGTCGAGAGAAATTATCTCTATTTCTAGCTTAACCGCCGGTGTTTCTTTCCTTTGTTGCCCAAACTGCTGCGCCGTGCAAGGATTCAAGCGCCAACATTGGGTAAACCCATCCCCCACTTGGAGCTTGGGACTGTCATTGCGTCGACTAGACCCCCATGTCGTTGGTTGGGCGACTAGAATGCAGAAAAAGTAGCAAATGGGGTGGTAATTGGGGTCGACGGATATCCATTTCACCGACATATGCAGGTTAATGGCGGTCTGCTCCCTCCCTAGAGGTATGCGTCTTGCCCCAACCACGCAGAAGTTTCAGCCCGCATCCTGCTCTCCCATGCCAACAATGTGCCAAAATTATCAGCAAAACTTTGGACTCGCGCTCAATGCCTGAAGACCTCAAAGGTTAACAGAGCACCTCACAGTCCCATGAGACCTGCGTTGCATGGGAATTTACTCCATCTCTTTCGATATCCTTGTAAGAAGCTTCCACCAAAGCACAGTTATATCAATGCTTCCCTTGAGACCCGCATCCCAGGCAGAGCCTACAACCTCTCCGAATGAGACCTACTCTTACTCACACGACGCGGCTGTTGCTGCCATTACATCCTATTATGAGCTGATCGCAAGGCTACAATGGGATGAAACATCCTTGGAATATCCGCCGCCGGGTGGATGGCCTCAAATTACTCGGGAATCGTTCGCTAGTCTTGGAGTGACCGACGCCGTCATCGATCTCCTGCGCCATATTCCATACATCACGGACGATGCCATCGAAATCTTGGAAAACACCCATGCACGATGCTTCATCGACTCGTTTCTGTGCGAGATGATCCATGCAAACAGCGAAAAGCAGCGGCGCGAGTCGCGGGATCGGATGGAAGTCGAAGAACACAAGATTTCCGACACTGGCGCTGATGAGGACGGTTTCCCTCACGGGATGATATTGCTCGCCATAGGTGAAGAGTATGGGTTCAAGGTGTACCTTGACACCACCTACGGCCTCATCATTCTTACTATGAATGGCGGGAACTTCCCAAGTTGTGAGCCCGGATTCAAGGGTGATATGGTAAATCCTCATATCGACTCGGATGCGGAGGAGGCTCGGGAACAACGAAAACTCGAGAACCCCTGTGTAACGATCTGAGGTCCCTAGATCGTTGGTCATGCCTGTTGACTCGTTGTCCCCACATTCTGTTTGAAGATCCACTATACCCACCGCCT
>JABGMY010003272.1:0-18714 GCA_014705525.1 Colletotrichum sp. HC292
CGGAGGGCTCAAATCGAGGCGGGCGAACTTGAAAGTAGCACAGATGAATCCAGCGAGTCTGAAAACCCTAGTGACAGCGAAAGTTGCATCGTTGTAGCATCATAATACATATAAAAAGTGGTTGAAGTTGATGTGTAGAAATGTGAGGGCATTAAAATTGGGGTGCCCAGAAGTGGGGGGTGCCCAGAAGTGGGTGACGGACGTTAAGCCAGCTACGTTCAGCTGCAGCACAGCCACCCAGACGGTGAGATGCAAGCCAATAACTGATAAATCAGATATACCCACCTGCGTGATTGACCCAACATGATGCATCATGTGATGTCGACTTACTGGGGCTTTGCCCAACCAATGCATTTACGCCTGAGGGTTTGTTGGGGCTGAGCCTGATCTAAGCCATGGGCCATTTTGCCGCAATTCACCTTGAATTCCTTTGATCCCTCTTCCACGCTCATTTGAGTCTCACCTTCGCACCGTATGTCCAATTCTACACTACAGGTCATCTCGTCATATTCATGCTATGGCATAAGCAACGATGTTTCAACTTCCAGGACTTTCATCTCCATGGGACGATAAAACCGATCATGAAGACCAGCCTCCTGGCAGCACAGGTGAACAGGGGTTGATCGAGCCGAGTCCTTCGGATCGCAATCCCACCTAGGTAACCCCGGAAATCAACGCTTTACCGTCTTCGTCGACCAGTGAACCCATTCCGGGACTGAGGCCAGGGCCAAACAAGTATGAAATACAAGACCCTGGCAGGAGACGGGTTCACACTGCCATTACCGGCCATGGACGCACGGAAAGGCATCGCACTATCATTTCCGACGAATGGCGAGAACATTTATTTGCTTGCCCATACTTCAAACATGACCCCATGCGGTATGGTACGAAAGAATGGAACTCATGTGGTGGTCCAGGCTGGGAAATCCATAGGTTGAAGTAGGTCAATACGGAAACATCCCTAGAAGGCCCATGGGACTCACTAAAGTTCAAAAGAGAGCATCTCAAGCGCGTGCATCGCCAGAAGGGCCATAAATGCAATTTCTGCTTACAAATGGTTTTCATCCCTCAAAGAATTGTCCGAGCATCAAATATCTGATGTACGATGCAAAACCATTGACGACGTGCGCGACGAGCGCGACGATTCGATCGATGTCACTCAGTGGGGGAAAATTCAAGAGAAATCGCGGGGTATTATGGAAAGGAAGGCCAAGTGGAGGGAGATTTATAAGATAATCTTCCCCCCTTGACAACATACCATCTCCTTGTAAGTGATCCATGATCAGGGCAGTCGTCAGTGTTGTGAGCTGGAGGGTGCTGACATATCGAAACTTGGCAGACAGAGACTTCTTAAGTGGAGAGCTCGAGGCTGTCAAACTTCCGTCTGGCGATACAGTTATGATCGATCGTGATATTCAACTGCGACACGCAAAACCTCCGGCAGAGACTAATCTCGACGAATCCGAGACGTGGCTTTCTACAGTTCGGAACGAGGATTCTCGTCCTGGGGAACCTTGGGTTCGCAGTCCACAAACTACGCCCATAAGTGCGAAGTCAAACGACGTTGATCAAATGATTCCACGCAGCGAGTTCCCTCTCAAGAGCTCTCGGGTCTTCGTTACGGAGACAGCTCCATTGACTGATTCTGGATATGGTTCAAACTCCAAGTTGGAGATTCCCTTTCAACTGGATAAGCTCCACGAGGTGACCGCGGCAAAAAGCGTTGATATAAAAGACTCAGCCACATTGCTCTCGGAGACACCGTCTCTGCTGGATCCAAGATTGCAAGAATACACTACTGCATTTGCCGGGGATCTCGCAGATTTGGTACCCAGAAATGAAGTCAGAGAATACATTTTACAGGCGATTGGCCGACCGAAAAAGATCAGCAGGAAAGATAGAAACGTCTACCATAAGATTGAGTTTGATCTTGAGTGGGACCCGCTTGGATTCCATCGAGAACAGGCATATCAAGAGTCACCCAGCGGGGCCCTTGAAGGGGCTATTACCATCACTGGGTCTGGCAATCATGTGCAGGCATTGACTTGTCTGTATTACATGAAGCAAACTTGGCCTACAACCGGACCTAAAATGCTTCGCTTACTGCAAGATATGGTTGAAGGCCCCGGGCATTCCCATAAAAGTGAGTTACGATCACATCATTTATCCGTAATTCGCAGCAAAGCCTTGACTGATGATTTGGCTTGTTTCATGCATAGTCGTACTGTCAAATAGAGCAACCGCGAGCGCGCTATACTCTTCTGCAGACTGTAAAGTCCGCGTCGCCGTATCAGGTAGCGCTTCTTCTATAGCTGAAGTTGGCGAACAACTTGCATGGCTCGGATCCGCCCTTCGGTCTTCCCCAGTGGCTGAGAGAATCGTCTATTGTTGACCAGAAATACACCAAGTCTGGTTGCAACACTCAACGTCAATGCCTCCAAGGGCTACTGGTGAGTTCCTTCTCAAATTTCCCTTGTCCGAGCACGAAGACTCTGGGCCCGCGCCAGCCAGTGCCAACTGTTGGAAAAGCCTGTTCAGGAACCCAGTCGTGGTCCTTGGTTATCCAATACTTCGGCGACCCCAAGCAAACACGGGTCTCGAGATCCCACTTGCTATGATGGCACGTTTGGTCAGCACACAAACGCTAGTTGACTTTTGCGGACGCACATTTCTCAAAGGCTTCTCTGCAATGGTGGCAGTCACAGAAATCTCGGCGCAAGCTGTGTTCTGGCATTTGTTCCACAATGAGTATGGCAGCCGTAATTCTTACGAAGATCCCAGGGTTCCACAGATATCGGATCAAGCCATTGTGGTTGACACAACTCAACTGGAGACGGGTCGGCACATACTAGGCTGGTGCGGAGACGTTGAAAACTACGCGGGTAAGTATTCTCAGCACTGCTTCTTCCTTTCTGGATGAAGCTTAATGATGGCGATTAACGCGGATTTCAAGGGGCACCAGACGCAAATTACGATGTGGAATGGTCCCGTCTTTCAGATCCCGATCAAAGCTGTGCATTTCAGAACGTGTCCATCTCCGGAGGAAAGTTCATCAACGCAGGCTTCAATTTGGCAATAGGAATCAAGGACAAGCCTGCGCATATCAGTTTCGCCCCGGACGATTACATTGGAACGCTCATAGCCCTTGAGAAAAGGCATCTCGTATTCTGCGATGTGGAAGCCAAACGATCCTGGCTCATCAACGGCACAAACGCGTTGTTGCACCTTCTACGTGCTGCCTTGAAGGACTATGAAAATAATCGAAATCTCCAACGACTGAATCTGTTGCTGCTAGACCGTTCTCAGCTGCATGAACCCGAAGAAATGCACACGGGCGATGCCGCGTTCGAGTTTCTGGCGAATGAACACAATCTTTCTCTTCCCCTGTACAAGAAATCGACAGAAACCTGGACCGACAAAACCACAAAGCTGGCGCCCAACGACGAATCTGAGGCCGAACAAGTCTTGAAACAGAAGACTACTACATTTCGATTGAAAGATCGCATTGACCAAATTATACGCTTTCTGGAGCAAGTCATTGCGCATCAAGACAATGTTCGCACCCAAAACGGAGTGGGCTTCCGCCTGAAGCACACCCCGCGCAGACAGCTTGAAGGGTTCGACTTCATGGATTTGGCTACCAAGTTGGACACCATTTGGCCGAAGGTCGCAACTCTTAGTAAAAGTGGGCGTGGATGGGTTGACTTCACGAGGGCAATCCATGCGGTTACCCTGTTCGGCACCGGATTTGGAGAACTCCTTTGGCCGAAAAGTTCCGCGTCTGGTTGCCACTCTTGTCAATGGAATATCGGTCTCCCCGAGGGTGAAGACCACTTGGCTGTCTGCGTCACAGATCTAAGATCAATCATCAGGACAAACGGGAGCATGAGAAGGCGGCCTTGGCGTTTGGTCAACAACATTCATTGGCATGTGCCCGACAAGGCTTTCGAGCCCTGCAATTGCTCTGTTTCCCCGAAATCTGGGAAATGCGATCGAGTACAGGTCTTACTCCCGCAAAGTTGCCGTACTCTTTGGACGCAGGTCAGGAGCCCAGAAAAGCTTCCTGACGGAGATCGCGGGGCGGTCGTTTTTGGGCATAGCTGGAAGTTCCCATTACGGTGGAAATCTGATGGCGAACCTGAAGAGGGCCAGCCTGCGTACGATGATGATGAGGAAGAAGGGGATTCGGCTTTCCATGATAGTGGTCTAGGAACAAGCAACGAAGCATCGTCATCAGGGCGCAGCAAACCTTGGAGCTGGTCTCTCCCGGGTCGTTCACCCAGAACTCCAACTGAGTCAAGCTCTGGACTCTACATGCAGAGAAACGGTCCCATCGTACCCAGTCTTTGCAATGATATGAAAAGGGGGGCGAATGACAGTGAGGAGGGTGGAACACTGCATAATGGATGGCCTGGCCCGGCTGACGGCAATGAGCCGAAAAGGGGACGATGGTTTTGAGGCGCGGACGAGTAGTTCATTCCCAAGCAAGCACGTACATCTGACTTTCAATTTCACACATCTTCATTATGCCGTAATAATGCACACTTTTCAACGGTCCTTAGTTGGCAGTCGCTTTTTGATTGGTATTCAGAGCGCGAGAACTCGATCAAAAGCGGCTGGCGATCGAGCCGAATGAGCCGTTTTGTTTGGCTTTGCCCATCATTTCGATTTGCACCAAAGCGCAGATGGCCAACGGCAGAGGCGGGTGACCCGACCGAATGCCAGGCAAACCTGTCCAACGAAGGCTGTCCTCAGAGTTGTTCGCCGCCTCACGAATTCAAGAGTTCTGTCGCGAGTACGCAGGGCCGAGACATATGAGTTGAAACGGCCAATCCCATCATCAATTCATCGCCGTCTGCCAAAGTCATCTCTAGCCTCATGTCCCCTAACGTCTAAGCATGCGCTGAATATATGAAACCCCGATAAATCCAAACCCCCAAACGCCAAGTCTGTCGATTATGTTGTGAATTAGTACAGCTCCAGCGGTGCGGAGATTGATCTACGCTCTTTCTCTTTAGCTTCCGTCATGGGCTTCGCATCGGTGATCCTAAGCCATTCGCCGTTGAAAGCGTTGATGAGCCAGTTGCTGAGTTCTAGACTACGTGTAAGCCAGTAGACCAAGATAACTAGGGAGGTGGATACGTACTATCGTAGACAATCTTGTTCGCGTTGTGAAAGTAAATGCCATGGTCGCTATCAGGAAACACATGAACATCGTAATTCTCAACGCCCTCGAGGTTGAGCTTGTCGAGAAGCGTGAGCGTGCTTTGGTAGTGTACGTTATCGTCCGCGACACCGTGCATCACCAACCAACGCACGTTGCCAGCGAGAGCAGATACATTGGTGACGGCCGTCTGCTGATATCCGTTCGGGTTCAGCTGTGGCGTCCGCATGTAGCGCTCTGTGTAGATGGAGTCGTAGAACCTCCAGTCCGTGACGGGGGCGACCGCCATACCGTAGCTGAACGTCTGGCCAGCGTCCATCTCGAGTGTCTTGAGGGTGTTGAAGCCGCCGTAGCTCCAGCCCCAGATGGCGATGCGCGAGGAGTCGACGTACTTCCGAGCCGCCCAATTCTTCGCGGCAGCGATTTGGTCGTGCGCCTCCCAGTGGCCGAGCTTCTCGCGGACGAGTACGCGGTTCTTGCGGCCGATGAAACCGGTGCCGCGGCCATCGACTGTGACGACGACGTAACCTAGTGCCGAAGCTACGTACGACTGGAAGTCGACCGAGAACTTCTTCGCCACGGATTGCGAGCCAGGGCCGGAGTACTGGTGGAAGAGGACAGGATACTTCTTTTTCTCGCTAAAGTGCGGAGGGCGGCGCTCGACATAGTTGAGCTCAACGTCGTCAACCTTGATTGTGCCGTACTTGAGGAGGGGAAGCTCGTATCTCTTGGCGTTCTCGGCTAGTTCCTTGTTCTCCTCTACGATGTGCTCGTACTTGTTGGGGTTGCTGGGAGTGCTGACGACCTTTTGCCACGGAACCTTGGGACCGAGGTAAGAGAGGAGACTGAAGCCTGCGCCGCTGGAAAAGGAGATGTCGTAGTAGCTCTCAAAGCTGGTGTCAGTGAAGGGCTTCATGTCAGTGCCGTTCAGATGAACACTGTAAACATGACGCTGGATGGAAGACTCCTTGGTGGAAACGAAATACACCAAGTTGTTCTTCAGGTCGATTGCAGACGGACCGTCGACTACCTCCCAGGGGCCGGAAGTGAGGTAGACTGGTTCAGGGTTGTCCATGGGAGAAAAATACGCGATATGGTCACCGTTGTCGTGAACAACCGTATCAACATAGCCGTCCTCGGGACGTCCGTTGGCAGGATCCGCAGGAATGAACTGGGTTTCGTGGGAGATCTCAAACCACCCGCCATCGATCTTTCCGACGTCAATGGTGTTGACAGTGTCGGCAGAGCGAGCGACAACATCGACAAGGACCACACGCATAACGTCACTCACGCGGTTGGTCTCCTTGATCAAGACCTTTTGGTTAGCCCAGAGAACCATGTTGATGAGTCTGTCGTCGTCGGGGAAAGCGTCGTTGATGTCAACCGAGAAGACATCGCCGCGGGCCACGTCGTAGAAGAGAATGTCCACAACAGGGTTGTGACTGCCTGCGCGAGGGTACTTGATGCGCTTCTCGTCCGGGTACGTCTCCTCGCCTTCGGGCTTCTTCTTGCCACTAGGTCTTGAGACGAAGTATTGCAGCGGGTACTCGGGAACACCAGTCTCGTTGGTGCGCAGGAAGGCAATGTACTTGCCATCCTCGGAGAACCAGGTGGCGCTGTTACCGGCAAAGACTTCCTCCTCGTACACCCAGTCGGGAATACCGTAGAAGTACTCGGGCCCACCGTCCTTGGTGATCTGAGTGACCTTCTTCGTGGCTAGGTCTCTGAGGTAGAGGTTGTTGTCCCTGGTGAAGACAATGGCATTGCTCTGAGGGCTCCATGTCGCAAGCTGCACGCGACCGGAGGCGTTATCGGGGTCGAGAGGCTCGGTAGTCTGCGTCTCAACGTCGAAGATCCAGTACAGCGCAGTGAAGGAGTGGCGCCAGTTGTGCTCCCGGTCAGTCGAGACGAGGACCTTCTTCATGTCCTTACTCGGACGGCCGTCGAAGGGCGTCAGTTGACGGCCATTGTATTCGATCCATGGGTTCTTCATGAGCGTGCGGCTCTGAACGACGTCGGCAGACACCTGATCAGCCGCCTTGTTGCCAGATCTGATGTCCTCCACGACGAGGTAGTCCTTGCCCCGCGCACCTTGCTCCAGCAGCAGCCCGTCCTCCCCGTTCGGACCCTCGATCCAGCTGACCGAGTGCGAGTATGGCGACCAGAAGCCGGACATGACCTGGTCCAGCGTCACCGGCTTTCCAGACCCGCGCTGCGTCGCCGAGGGGTCGTGATCGACCTTGCTCCCGTGCTGGTATGACTTGTTCGTCAGGAAGACGAACAGCGCGGTACCCCATGCGAAAAGGAAGGCGACGCCCAGTATTAACAGCCCCTTCTTCAGACCGCGATCCATGCCCACGCGACGCACAATGCCGCCGGCACCGGAGGCCATCAGCGGCCCCGTCTCGAGATCATTGGTATCGGACTCCTTCAGGTCATTCTCGTCGTCGAAGTCGTCGGGGTTGTCAGCGTATGCGCCACGGGAGGTGGATGGAGCGCGACGCCTTTGGGAGGCAGACGAGGAGGTATATGTTTGCTTCTCATTCTGTTCGTGCAGGCGGTCGAAGACGAGGCTCGTAGTGGAAACGGTCGAGATGGATGATTCGTGGGACATCCTGGGATCCTCGCTGTCGGTCGGTTGACGAGAGGCGGAGGCGGCGGATGGAGCGGCCATGGTGAGACTTGATATCTCGGCGAGAAGACGCCAAGGGAGAGCAGAGATAAGGTGGTAGAGGAGATGGGATCGAGACTACTTGGATTCGGTCGTGACTTGAAACGGCATGCTGTCTCGAGGCGGCTTCAGGCCTCTTTGGGAAATCGGGGTAGACGACGATGGCACATGGATCGGAGCGCGGGTCACGAGACGGAAGGGTGAATGGACGGGCGGGCTGGTATGTGTATGTATGTACGTGCGAGTGTCGAGCCGAGTCAAGCCAGTGCCAGCGCCCAGAGTTGAGAAACAAACCACCTAGGTAGGTATTTGGCGGATTGGAGACAAAGGACAATGGGAAGCTGGATGTGTTTGCTGCGCGATGGTGGGTGGGTGCTTGCTGTCGGAGATGGCGGGCCCCTGGTTGTAGGTGGTGGAGGTACAAAATGGAAGTAGCTTAGCTGGCCTGGACTTGCTGCAAGAAGGGCCCCCAAAAGCGACCCCAGACCAGGAACACCTTCTCCAATGGAACGGCACGTCTATTCACGGATGCGGAGCGCGGCAGGGTGGCCTTGGCTCGTTTCAATTGTCACATTCCCACTCAGTGCTAGCCGGCCACTTGGGTCCAC
This sequence comes from Colletotrichum sp. HC292, assembly GCA_014705525.1. NCBI lineage: Eukaryota > Fungi > Ascomycota > Sordariomycetes > Glomerellales > Glomerellaceae > Colletotrichum > Colletotrichum sp. HC292. The sequence continues at coordinate 8,444 of JABGMY010003272.1, forward strand.
CGCTTATCTGCTTATCATCTCAAGTAGACCCCTGTAGAGGGATTTCGGCTTGATGCAAGCTTACCGTCCAATTCATCTGGGGTGGGGGAAGGACCGTTGCGATGGTTGTCATTCAATCTCCAAGCAAACATCTTGTGGACAACCCATTGAAGCTGGCTTCCATCGGCCTTATTCGCCATAATGATTGGCGGTAGAAGGTGCAGGCAGAATAAATATCATCTCAGGAAAAACACACCATCAAAATCCCAAAATAGCTCCAAACAGTGGCATTGGTATCAAAAAAAACCCGCATCCCCCAGAATCACACCAAAAATGAAACCATCTCATCCGCCAAGCCAACTTGAACCTCACCACAACCTCACCTATTCTTGTTCGCATCCCCCCCTCCCCTCCCCTTACTGACCGTCCTACGCATCAGCAAGCTGCGGCGCAACGGCCGCCTCCTCCTGGATCTTCTCCACAACGCACGCCGTCCCGTACGCACACGTCTGCGCAAACCCGCCCAGGTCCGCCGCGTCGAACCGCAGACAGATGATGGCGTTCCCGCCCCGCTGCTTGCACTCCGTCACCACCCGGCCCAGCGCGTCGTTTCGGCAGTTGTACAGCATCGTCGTGAACCAGCGCAGCTCGCCGCCCGCGAGCGACTTGATCACCATGCCCAAACTCGCCGCGATGTTGCGGCTGCGCACCGAGAGGCCGTAGACCGCGCCGAGCGTGCGGACGACCCGGTATCCTGGGATGTCGAACATGGCTGTAGAGGAAGTAAGTATTTGCCTGAGAACAGTAAGGGCAGTGACAACGACATACTTGTGGTGATTACCCCGCCGGTCTCTGTGAAGCAGTGCAAGTCCGAGAGCTCGGGTGGGATATTGGCGACGTCGTCGGCCTTAGCATCGCTTTTCCTGCCCATGAAGTTCATCTTCTCTGTCAAGACGAGGTTGTACTTTGTATGATTGATAATGTCTGGTTGAGTGAGTGCTGCAGTCTGCGACGGCGATGATGAACAACAGCTTCACCACCCCCAAAATGGGAACTCCCGCCCAGTTTATATACACCCATGATTATGCTGAGGTCTCGCAAAAGGTCTCATACTCCTCCGCTGTTTCCTCATCAAATAAGGCCAGCAACGTGCCGGTAGTCGGGCATCGTAATCGTCGCCCGGGCTTTACCATCACAGGCACGGCCCCACTCGGCGCAAAGCCCCGTTTGCCATTGGGTCCCCGCCGCCGGACCGTATTTCGTATCTGCATCAGACACACGACGTTCCCGAGTGCTTAGTGCCCGCGCCACCCCAAGTTCCTTTCTCTAGGTACCGATGGGTCATCTTACATGCATTACGGCAAGACAAATGAGCGGCGAGGGTCTAAGCCTTCAATGCTAGCCGCTCATCGGAGACGGAAGCTTGCTGGGGTGAGTACCGGTTGATGGGGCAAGCCATAACGTCCGCCCGTTACGAGACGGCGGCGATGACAATAACAAAGGCCCAAACTGGCATCATCATCAAGAGGCCGCACTAGCCCCAAAAGACCTTCAATATTAGGACAGCCAGCTGTGTTGCACGCCGATCAAGGCATGCGGTGGTAAGGTTCATGAGAGCGGCCTGGGCGAGGGCCAAATCTACGGCGGCATCTTCATCGAAGACAGCGCAGACGGCTGCGTGTCCGTGTGAGCCCCTGACGCGAAGGCTGCGGCTCGATCTATTTTATACTCTCTTTAATCTACTGTCTATGTCTATATTTTTGAATGGCGTACCAAGTCATCTTGCGTGCAATCGTCACTTGCACACATCAACAGCTGTGAAACTCGCCTTCAACGGCGCAATACTAATCACCCCATTCACAGACGCCCATAGGTCCTCCCCCTCGGGGCTCTCCTCTGCCTGCTTCTTCACATCAGCCAGCTGCGGCGCCCAACGGAACCGATACTCCCTCCCCAGCGCCGCCTTCTCGGGATCCGCAGCGGCCGGACTGAACAAACCGCCCGTGACCCACTGGCCCCGCGCCGTCGTCGTCATCCGCACCGGCGCGTCCGCGACGCCAGGCACCATCGGCACGTTGACGCTGTACACCTCCACGCCCGGGTGCCAGTCCGCAGCCAACTCGCCCACCAGCGCCGCGGCGCGCAGGCACGCCGCGCGGATAATCCCGTCGGGCTGCGGCTCCTTGCTCCCGAAGCTGAGCGCGACGGCGCGGCGCCCGCACTGCGCGGCCTCCATGGCGCCGCCGACGGTGCCGCTGCCGAGGGCCCAGACGGTGCTCGCGTTGCGGCCGTGGTTCGGCCCCGAGACGACGAGGTCGAAGTCCGCGGGCGCGAAGCCGGCGTGGAAGAGGCCGAGCTGGGTGCAGCTTGCGGGCGGCCCGTCGACGACCAGCCAGCGGTGCAGGCGGTCGTCGACCTCGGGCTTGTCCTCGCTGCCGACGGGACAAGGGCCGGTCGAAGAAGAAGAAAAGGAGGCAGGGCACCTGCTGGCGGCGGTGAGGGTCTTGCCGACGGCGTGCGCCTTGCCGATCCAGGAGAGCGGACGGTCTGGGATGACGACGACGGTCTGGTGGCCCGCCTCGTGCAGGGCGGCGATGAAGGGCGCGAAGTAGGGCGAGACGGCGGACGGGGGCCCGTCGTCGTTGACGAGCTACGGGCAGTGCATCAGTCGGCGGTGGTCGAGGATGCCCGTTGCGGGTTTGGTTGTGTAAAGGGAATTACCAAGAGCCGCATGTTTTCTGCTAGGTTGTCGCAGGTCGCCGATGTCCTAGGGGAAGGGGGAGATAGGTCCTTGCCGAAGGTCAGGCTGGTTGGCGGGAGGAGGAGAGAGACAGAGAATGCGTTTAGTAGTCTGGGGCTTCTTGGAGTGAAGCAGGCTGGGGCGCAGCAACAAAGAGTGTAAAAGAAGGCGACCGAGGCCAAGATCAGGCTGCCGAGGAGAGGTTCCGCGGTCGGAAGGTGGACGGGGTGGTGTTGTTAGTCAGACAAAACTGCGGTTCAATTGTTATCTCACTGATTGGGTCAGGGTTTAAGGCCGAACTCGGTTAGCGTTGTTGCCGTTTTAAGTGAGGCGTGTTAGTGAGCAGTTCAGGCGTAGCATCATCCGGGTAATGTATGTAAGTCCATAGTATGCTATATACTCTATATCAACTCCAATTTGCATTGGAAATTGGAGTTGGGAACCGTCACTTTGTTGCGGCGGCCCTGATGGCCCTCTTCTCCCGCCTGTTCTTCTTGCATTTTCGTACACAGCACCACACACACGAGCCGATCATGAGAGCCCCGATGATGGGCATCCCGACCATCAAGAACCACAGCATACCCTGGCTCAGGTACTGAACGCCGTTTTCCAACCGGTTCGGGTCGTAGCGGCCTTTGGGGATCTTCTCGCCGGGGGTCCACGTCCAGACCGTCATGCCGCTGGTCAGCGTGGGCAGCTTGGGCGTCAACGTCGCCGTGTCAGATTTGGCCCAGGTCACGATCCAGGCATCGTGCATGAGGGTTCTTGGCGCCGACCTCGTACCTGAGGTTGTCCATTCCGATTTTGCACACAGGGGTCCTGATGTCGAGAGGGCGGAAAAGGGGTGCCACTCGCGAGCGAAGCCTCTGAATCGACGAATTTTCGTTAGCGGGTTGGCTCTCGTGATGTCAAGAATATGAAGAATAACAAACTCTTGGCAGCAATGAGCTGTCGAGGCCACTAGGGTTGTAAGCTCGGCCATGTGGTTGTAAACCCAACCGTCGGGACACACGCCCGGGCTGAACCTGAGACGGTGCTCCGGGCCGAAACCGTCCCATCCGGAAGGATAGCACGACGCGGCGGGGTTGGAAACGGTGAACTTTAGTGTGACGGTGGTGCCTCCGTACATTTCATATGACACGTAGCTCGTCGTCCACTGGGACGAGCAGTCTGATGGCTCGATCCATGGCGTGGTGATTGTGAGCAGCGAGACCGATGAGGCTGTTGTTGTCGCGTTGCTGGGCGTTGTCGTTGTGGCGGTGAGAGACATTGTTTTGGATTGGAGAAACTAAGGCGAGGGGCAGACGTTGGGTCAAATGTCACGAGGTGCTGGCCTTCTTATATTCACCAATAGTTGTGTGTTGGGGTTCATGCGCCAAGGCGGCAAAGCAAGCGAACTAGGGACGCGAAATGGGCAGGAGGATAGGGGGCATGAGAAATATGAAAGAGTCAACTCTTGTTCTATAGAGAAATACCGGTATAGAACCAAGGAGGAACGGGCATCGTGCGAGATGCCTGATCGAGGTATCCCATGCAAGAGGCGTTGACCAAGGTGTTTCTATCTCGAGGGCTGCTTGACGGTTGGGCCATGAAAGTGATCGTACATTGGCTATGGCCGCAGCAACCAGAAAACCAAGCTAGACCAACAAATTTTCTCACGATATATTGTTCAACTATCGCTGGGTCAAGAATCAATGAGGCTCATTACATGTGGCCCAAGGATTACCTGCGTATGTAAGTGGTGTAGTACGTCTATGGAAGGTAGGTGGGTCTTTCTTCAGTCTTAAAACGGCGAGTACTCGGGATGGCAGCATTGCGGTTGGGCAAAGAGGTATGACGCGCTAGGTGACTCGAAGAGGAATGGAGGCTTCTTTTTATAGGGCAAGGTTGAATTTCCCTCAAAGTGTGTGAGCCTGCCCCCAGAAGAGACAGAGAAGGAGGGAAATGCCCTGGACGGCCTTGACTTTGTCCGCTGAAAGTGTGAATCATTCATCCATTGCCGATCCCGGCGGCTGGAAATCAGACGGGGCAACATTGGATGAACGGGACCCTCCATCATGATGGGAAGCAAGATTCGGCCAGTAGAGAATGTAGGATAGATAATGCCTCAGCTCACATGACGACCTGACCAGACTTGACCTAGATCCATACCTTGCTGCTGCATGCATAGAAGGACGGCGGAAGTCTGATGGAAGGATGATGACGGCGACTCGGACGAGGCATCCCTGGCAGTGCGCCTCGTGGTTTGCCCAGCGCCCGCCCTGCCTTGGTGCGGCTTTAGCGCAGTGGAACGCTGAACGAGAAAAGTACCGCACGTTTTCCCCGTTGTGTCAACCGCCCACTAAACCCCGCCGCCCTGTGTCGGGGTCGGGTCCAGAAAGCCCTTCCCCAGGGGGGCATCATAGGCCGCATTAGTGCTCTTTCCATCGCTGGAACACACCGAGAGCCTGCCAACACTTACACTGGAGGGCAGGTACCCACCCACACCACCACTAACACCAATGCACCTCACTGTCCCAGCTGCCAATGCCAAGGCCACTCTCTTCTTCTGACCACTCACCTTGCACCGTCACCTCGAGACACATGTCACTGCGCATTTGCAACCCAATCAAGGCAACCCCCATCGCCTTGCTGGGCTGGGCAAGACGAGGCTGCACAACGATAGAAGGCAGACACGGAGCATAATAAGATGGGCGACGCTTCCTCCCCCCGCGCGTGGCCGTCCAGGTTCCCCCTCTCGCCACCACCCACATCAAAAAGAAAGAAAAATTCTACAAACACAGCCCACCTTGTCGAGAAGTGACTTCACCATCATCCATACATCATCAGACTCGAGGAGACTTGAAGAGAACAGGAACCCAGCGCGTGGGCATGGCACATACTCGTAATCGCCGCAGCGACGCCTCGGCATGGGCCGGACAGCCTGGTGCCCGCGACGGCATCCAGCCATTCAACCCCTTCTGCCAACCTGCCATCCTGGATGACTTCTATCTCCCCGACACCGATGTGCCAAGGAACCCTCAGTTGTCGATCCAGTACGTTCCTAGCACGGAAACGGAAGTAGAGCAGATGCTGACTATCTCTAGAGCATTCAACGCCGACCTTCCCTCCCTTCCCGACCCGAAGAACCAAGGTCCCGATTTTGGTCAGTCGTTCAGGCCGTCCTCTGACAGAACACCTGCTGATTATCTTCTCGCAGACGCAGAGCTCTCAATCGACCTCCTCTTCAAGGGCTCGTCCTTTGAGAAGAAGGACCTCGGCCACGGCGTCGCCGGCCCGTCATCCCACGGTCTCGCCCGCAGCATCAGCCAAGCCAGCTCCCACGGGAAGGATGACATCGAGTCGGTGACATTCAGCCAGGGCGACTTCGCCGAGAGCTTCGGTACCTTCAACCCCCTCAACAGTACCACCACAAGCCTCTCCGAGTACATCTTGCCGTCGATAGAGAGCAGCAGCCCCACGGTTGGCCAGAGACCCTTACTCAATGTCCAGACAAATAACGCCAGTCCGTCGCTGAACACGCTGGGATACTCGGGCAGCTCTTCGCCTGCCTCCGCTCATGCGTTTCCGACGAACACCTTCAACTTCCAGACCACGCCGACGAGCGCTCCCCGACAGAGTGTCAGCGCCCTCTCCACCGGCCTGTCAAGCTATTCCCACCTTCCTAGTCCCGCCTCACCATTCTACGACGACTGGAGCCCGCAATTCCACGAAGATGGAAACGCGAGCCTCAGCCAGTCATGGAGTGCTTCCTTTGCATCCGGAGACTTTCCATTGTTCGCCGATGGACCGTCTCAGCCTTCGCTGGTCGTCCACCCGCCGGAAGCCCCAAACATGTTTGAACAATTCGAGGACTTCAACATTCCGGGGCCGTCTCCAGCCTCGGGAATGCATCCCATCGACCACACTTCCACCAACATATTTACCTTCCAGAACCCTAGAACGCAAAACCTTCGAGATATGAGAGCGTCGGTGCCGTCCAATCCGGCCGACAACCGTCTGGCGGTCCCGAGACAGAGACCTCGCCGCTCATCAGACTGTACCCGGCCCGGCAATCCTCTGTCGTCACAAGGACGGCGAGTACATAGACCAGCAGAGGGTAAAACATCCCGTCCCCGCAGCCACACTACACTGCCGCCGAATCGATCATCCATGATACAGCTGCAGCGTGCAAGCCAGGAGCATATTTCAGCCTCCTCGACAACTACCGCACCTGTACCAATTCGCTCCCGTTCAAAAAAGCCGGAAGCCGCAGCTGCCTCCTACTCAAGCACAAGCCCAAAGGGCCCCGTCCGCGGACGCCGCAACGGTCCCATGGAAGCAAAGTCCCGCGAGCAGGCCAAAGACACCCGCAACAAGAAGACGGTCTGCATCCGCTGCAAGCACGCAAAGCAGGGTTGCATACGGGTCGACAACTCCCCAAACAGCCCCTGCGCCCAGTGTCAAAAGCATGGCTGCTCTAGCAAGTGGCCGGGCCCCTGTGTGATGGCCCATTTCGAGGACTTGGCCCTCTCGGCGTCCTGCAACTACGTCTCTCAGCGCGCCATCAACCACCTCTCCCTCGACGGTACACGACGCATCCACATTCTCCTGCAGCGCGGCTTCCCCCTCGACGACATCATCGCCGCGCTGGACACCGCCCGCTCTCACTTTGACATCCGCGTTCACCAGGATAACCGGGTCGTCTACACCCTTAACCTCCAAAAGTGCCACGAGTACCTCCTCACCCTGAAGTCTCAGATCGGTGGCGGCGGGACAGACCGGAGCTTGCGCTCCTTTATCGACAGGGATCTCGTCCGTCTCGACGGGGACTGGGAGTCCTGCATGGACAATGTCGCAACCGACGACCCTCTCGCCCTCCTCTGCGCCATCAACAATATGCCCTCCCGCGCGCGCTACTCCTACGTCTACAAGACCCACATCCATCTTCCCGAACGCTTCCTGGACCCGGAATCCCCCTCCGACACCGGCACTCTCCTCCTCGCCGCCCAGCTCGCCCGCGTTGTCTGTCGCAAGGTCGAGGTCAAGGCCTACACTTACCTGCAGCGCGCGCTGTACAAGTCCACCGAAGCCAAGGAGGAGGTGGTGCTCCCGCTACTGCGACGGGTGGGGTGCATCCTTGCCAGCCTGCGGTGGCGTCTCGCGTGGTGGACTGTGATGCTTGGGAACCCGGCCGTGGCGCGTGACGAGGATGGGGCGCGGGCGGAGTGTCAGGAACGGGTGCTCGAACTCTGCCGCAGGCTTTACTTTTACTACTGTAGTGCAAGAAGGAAGCTGGCGACATGGTCGACGGTAGACTCGCTCAGGGGTATGTGGTCGCTGTACCCAGACACGGACCGCAAGGTGTGGGATGCTTTCCCTGGGGATGAGACTGAGGAGGCGTTTACAGAATGGATGGCTAGGGGCCAGGGGTTGGTTTATGAGTCTGGGGCGCCGCGGGTGCTTGGGTCCATGGGGTTACCGGCGTGAGTCCGCTTTTGAATTGTGGTTTTTTGTCTTCTTGTTTGTATAGGTATACCCCTTTTTTCATGGGGCGGGATTGAAGCTCTAGGATAAGAGGAGGACGTCGGAAAACAGCACACTCGCTGCATGGTGGAGAGCACTTGTACAAGATACCATGGATGGCGTTCAGGCATGTAGATACTAGGATCGACCTACATATAGACTTTGCCTGATTCCGCAATCAAGATTAATTTTTAGTCAGAATGAATTCTCGCGCGGGGAACGCTGCTAATGATGTTGGAGGGATACCTCTGTGATATTGTTTGAACCCCCTTTGGACGTGTGGCTCTTCGTTGAGATCCCAGATCGCATATGAGAGGTTCGAATATTCAGGGATACGCACGAAGTGATGATGGGTAGAAGAGCTTAGTGTCATGGTTATCGATGAGACATCGCACGGAAGAGTTATTGCCAGGGGTTTTCTGTGCATCGTGGCCTCAATGCTCGGGTATCTAAATCACAACTACGACGCAAGAACATTTCTGGCTTGATCAATGACAACTGAAGCTCTGAAGGCTTTTTAAACTCGCGACATCTCCATCAGCTCTAACCTCCCATATTTCATGGTCAGAGTTGGGCAAGAGAACATCTCCATTAAAGGAATTTACAGCAGCCAAGCTGGGGAGTCTATAAAACAAAGTCTAGACGCTCAATTTTCTGAATCAGGCCAATTGAAACTTTCCATCAAAACCTTCCTAGGCTGTATGAATCCAGTCAAATACTCTATCTTTGAAGAGAATCTCAGCTTGGCAGCTCGATTTAACCTTCACGTCATAAAGAAAGCCCTGTTTAAGTCTTCAAGTATGATGGTGCTTTTCCTCATGAATACGTGACCAGCAGGAGAGATGGCGGGCGACAAGACTTTATGAGGACTGCCAGCAATAAGGACTGATGTTTTTGGTGTCAAGATTTGAGTTGCATTGAGAGTCTAACTCGAACGCGGCGGAAAGGTGGCCAAATTGCTTAATAGGAACTCGATATGATTAAGAAGACACTGTTTTATATTGTAACTGCCTCTTAGCAGGTAGTTCAGCTGAGCGAGCTCTGGCCGTATATAATTATGACCAGTTATTGCTGGTAATTCCCATGCCGCGAATATGATTGTTGCCACCACGTCTGTTTGTCCATCAGGCCTATGCTGACGACCCAAAAGGTCGGCAGAAACCAAGACCGCTAATCAACTTTGTCCAGACGACAGACGCGTAGGGTAGGTATGTGTGTTCACGAATACTTCCAGGATAGATCACGCCAGCGATGGCTGCGACAGCGAGACGTAATGTTCATGTGCATGTGCATCCAGTGCACACTCTTTTCGCTGTGGTTTCCTGTGTCCGAGAGTATGTTGACTAAACGCTCCAGTGTTCAGAAGACCTTTGGCATTTGGTCTGGTTCCGTCTCTGCCAACGTCTCAGGTGAATCTTATTTTATACAACACCCAGAGACCTGGTCCTCACTCGTGCGCATAAATAGGGCACAACGCCGCTTCCAAACAATTGCAAGCACAATTCACTGTCCTAGGAATTCTTGTGATTGACTTTGTCATCAGAGACGGCATTGATCCCAGACCATTGACACAGTTGGCCTCGGACGGCGCTTTGCAGGATGAGTGTTCGATGGCAAGGGGTGACGTAGTCTCGTATACATGCTGTGTGAATCATTGACAGCCAGCAGAGATGAGGAGTATCGACCTGGATTGATTTTGGTGATAACTGAAGCAATAATCATAAAACTGCTGTATTCCATTGTTGAAATAGTAGGTCGCCTTTTTCGATCACTGTACATACTGTACAAGGTACGTACAATTTGTGCTTTGGGTGCTGCTCTAGATTTTGGCCATTTGTTAGGTCTTTTAAGTCTTTTAAGTCTTTTAAGTCTGGCGATGCTGAAACCTTCGTCTTTTGCTGCGTACCGAGAAACATGCAATAAGACTCTAATTATTGAGGCAGTGTGGCTACTGCCTAACGTCCCACACCCACTTCTCGGCACCCCCAATTTCGATGCCCTCACATTTATACACATCAACTTCAACCAATATTTATATGTATTATGA
>JABGMY010003273.1:2909-14418 GCA_014705525.1 Colletotrichum sp. HC292
GCGGACGAGACAGTGAAGAGAAGAGGCGTAGGAGTGGGAGCGGGAGTGGGAGTGCAAGGCAGACGGGGCCCCTTGCCCATGTCGTCAAGGGGGTGCATGGTGGGAGATTCAAGGTTCAAAGTTCAGATGGCAGCAAGCCTCTTACTGCCTCCTCCCCCTTCCTTCTTCCGAGAGCCAGGCAGGCGATGCCAAGCACGGAATTCGCAGTGTATCCGGACAGTGGGAGGCAGGAGGGTCGTAGGTAAGCAGAAGCAGGCCTTTTGGCTGTGTGTGCCTGTTTCGTTTCCGCTGCGGTTCAAACAAGCTCGACGAATCGGCAGAAGGTCGCTCGGACAAAGCACCAATCAGAAGCAGTGGATGGATGGAAAGGAGAGGGGCAAGCGAGTAAGATGGAATCAGGGGTGGAAAAAAGATGGGATAGCGACAGGGGAGCGCGGTCGCTGAGGACGTTGTTGTGTGAGAAAACCAGAGGCCTCTATTGGGATGAAGCCCGTTTCTTCTCGCAGATACGACCCCTGCCGAGCTTGTTTTTGCGCTTCTTTTTTCCCGACGACCTTTATTTCGCAGGCAAGGGTCCATCGTCGCCTGCAGGCTTGCATGCCCCAGATGCGGTGTGTCCAGGAGGGACCAGGCGGGGGGGCACTTGCAGGAAGGACACCTGGAGAGGCCTTGAGGGAGTGCTCGCCACTGTTTGGCAATGTAGCCGAACCGACTTTGTTGCATCGTGACCCCCAGCCAAGAGCAAGAGACCAACCCGGGTCACGAACGGGCCGTTGACCGAAACCATTGTGATACGTCTCCCACGTCAGAAACCCCGGTCCGCCCTCGCCCAGGCCCCTCCTGTCACTGGCATCGCTTGAGCCATCTGATTGGCCGATACTGCATTAGAGCCCCTGCCTGTACCCCATCATGTGTGAGACCCACACATGTACGTACCCTCACGCTTCTCATCTGCAGGAACGTTCTCTCGGTAACGTCTCTTTCCAGTCCTCAACCGCGCTTCATGGGCAACCTTTCCTCCACCACGTCTTCTCCCGGCCTCTTGTTCCCGTCCATCCCAGACCACCTAGGCCAGACAATCATTCACACAACATCTATGTACTCACGGCCTCCGGCTGCCGTTGATGGGCTTAGCGCTGGCGTCCAACCAAACCCCCGGCGCAGGGCGACGCCAAAGTGCCTCCTACCTCGCTGTCTGCGACACGGAAGAGCAGATCTCATTTCCACTGGCCTCGACTATCTTCTGACGTTGCCGAATGCACCAGCTGCAATTTGCGACTGAGAGCAACGCTTCACGCCCTTCAACCGCCGCCCAGGGTGTCACGTTCCGCCTGTCTAGGGCCCATGATCTGCAGAGCCGGCCGTGGTGAGGCAGCCATCTTGAACATGCTAATCGACCTAATCGACGCCTCGCGATCTTGACAGAAGAGATGCGATGCACTGGCCCACGACCGGATGGCCATCCAAGGCATGCCATGGGTGGGAGATGCAGGAAACAACTCAGCCTGACTCGAAGGGTCGAATCTTGCCAAAGACGACGTCTGACTCAACCAGACGAGCAGGAAACAATCTGCCCTTTCTTTCTCAAAGAGTATCACGATTCCAACCCTCGCGCGGAAACAGCCCTGGCGCAACAAAATCCCGGAATTGGCCATATGCAGGCGCCAACGCCCAACGCCGACATCGAAAACTCTTCGCGCGTTTCCCTTGGTTTCGCCGTCCCAATCCCAAGGCCCGCAACACGAAGGGAACGCTTCTGCAGCCAAGAACCGAAAGCACTGACCTCGTTGCCACATTTCCCCTGTCCCTTCTCAGGCTCCTAAGAGGCGGCCCCTCTGCTTCCTGCTCATTTTACCACCAAACGACGGCCTGCTAATACACTAGCCTCTTAAGCTTATCCAAGCCATGGAACTCGTCCAGCAGCCCACGAGGGCAGGCCTCGGCGGTCACACCAAGACACAGCCCATTGTCCCTCGCATATGTGTGCGACATCAGGCTGCAAGGTATCACCACTGTGGGTGACCACCAAGCATCCAATAGCTTGGCTAAAACTTGCCCTTCTCCTCTCATCTCGTCAACAAATACACTAAATCACGGGAACGCAAAAGGCTTGCCTGCTTTTCCCCTCCACCTTCGGCCCATTCCAATGACACCGGATGGACACACTAGACCAGTCCAAACCATTCAAACACTCTCTCCCATTTCGGCAATTCAAGGCCTTACAGGGCTTGCACCACCGTTTCAAACCCACCATCGAGGCTTTAAACCATCCCATCGCCCACTGCAGGCCACACACGCAAAGCGAGCGATCCGGCTGACTCTTGGGAATGGAACAGTGGCCTTGATCAACTTAAAGCACGCCTTCATTCCGTCTACCCGTGACCCGAGTCGTGTTGGAAAAGTGCCACGCTTGCCACGCCCGTCAAGCCGCCTGCCCCGTACCCATCCCGCAGGGCCCGCCAAACAAAAAACTTCCGAAAGCCTCTCCCCTTCGCATGCCAACCCCTGCTTCTCGAACGTGTCCCGTGTCTCACAAGGGATGACCCCCGTTTCTTCCAGTCTCGTCACCCCAGTTGCGATGGACGACATCATGACTCCGGAGCCTTTCCTTCACACTAGTTCCACACTCTATGCGCGCGCCTGACACAAACGCAACGGCCATTCCTTTTTCCCTATTTTTTTCTTGACCTGCCTCCTCAACGGCTGTCGCTGTCTGCGGCCTGCGGCCGACGGCAGCTTCCACTAGCCTGCGCTGTGTCTTCGGACAATTCAACCGTCCCGTTCGGGCCACTGGAAACAACTGCCCCCGCAAGACAACTCAAACAAGGCCCTCCCGACCGGCTCGGAAAGAAACGATGAGCCTCATTGTTTTCCGACGCCCCAGGTATCGCAACCGCGTGGTCGCCTTCATGCCGTCCCTCAACCGGGTAAATGGGCTAGAAAAAACAGGGTGAGCACATTTCGTTTGAACTGTACCAGGATAAGATTCTGCCAGGGAAAGCCATCAAGAAAGAAGGACCATAAAAGAAAGACAGCACAATGTGAGGGTGACGTGCTTGAACCCACGTAAGATACACTTTCCCTTTTAATGGTGTACGGGCAAGGTGTGCGATCTCCCGCGCAGCCAATTTACACGCAACGATGGAAGAGCAAAAAAGAAACGACGATCACACCGGAGCTTACTTGGCACGCTGCTCTTCAAGGGACGACAAGAACTGCGAACGAAGACAGTGCATGCAGAGAATAAGTCTAATACGCTACCACCCACGTACCTGGTGATCGCCGCGCAGATCTCACAGAACATCAGGTAATCTGAACTTTGGACTTGTTGCAGATCCCCCTCGCCGTTGCTACCTTACCCTTCACTGCGATTAGGGAGAGACACAGACAACAAGGAGCCCCGGGGGGAAGGGTTATCGGTCTCGCCTGCCAAGTCACTAGTATTCGTAGTCCACACACGCGTCCTGGTATCTTAGACTCCAGGGCTGTCGGGAACTTCAAGTGGTCATCGTCATCGGCCTGTTAGACGGAGATTTTCTCTCAATAGATAGACGGAGGTTCCCATTCATACGAAAGGCCTTCCCTAGTTTCTCATTCCTCCATCTCCACAATCTTGCTTGCTCCGCAGCCCGGAGCTTGTTCTGTGTTGAATTGGACCTGCCCTCGGTTGCCCCCCCACCCCCCGGCCCCCCCGTCCCTCCGATCCAAAACCCCTCCCTGGTCCTCCCTCCATCCCCTTCAGACCGAACCTCGTCCCCTAGTCCGTCCGTCTTCCGGCATTATCCATCACGTCAAATTTCCAAACCGGCTTTCTTGTCAACCATCACAACTGAAACTCTGCCGACCCCCCTTGGCCACGAGCAAGAGTCCAACCCGAGGCCTTTGCAACCCTCCGCAAGGTATGCCCTGTAGTCATCAAGAATATGTAAAATCCAGCGTGTAGCTCTCCCGCTTGCCGTACATCGCTCCATCGTCATCTATCACTGCGTTCCTAATTTTGCCTAGGCGATCCCTTCCCGCTAGGCACACCACGCTGCGCGTCGTGTACATGTAATTGCATGTTCCATTTTGCTAACTGATGAGCGCTAATCTCTACTATTTCATCCACCGCCTTTCTCCCTCTCGATTTCTGCTGTTGTGCTAAATGACTCATCCAGGGACGAAGATATACTTCAATTACTCCAGTCCTTAGTGTATCGTCCCATCTCTCACCCAAACTTTTCTACTCCTTTCGTAATGCCTTTCGGCTTGCCTTTCGCCTCACAGGGTGCACGAACGCCTCTTTGCCCTCTGGATCATGGCCAATTTTGGGTGTCCTGTCTTGAACACCGTACCTCGAAATACCATTCTAAAGAGCATAGGGGTTCAAGGACCGAATAGTCAAGCAACTGCAACGTGTTAGCACAAATTTCACTCTCAAGAACGTAATGGTCAACTTACGGTGGGCTCTTGGAGAGATCAGTCTTGAGAATGACCGGAACTCTGGTCATCTCCGTGACATCCTGGATGTACTCGCCACCCTCCTCGCGCAGCTTGTAAAGCTTGAGATACTTCTCCTTATTGGACAAGCGGGTCTCGGGAGCCTCCGGTGCGGGGACCTTGGAGTCGGACCTAGTGCGCTGCAGAGGCTTAGCGTCCGACCGGGTCGGGGAGCCGGGAACGCTCTGCGTGGGCCTCTCGGCCAACGAAGCACCGGCCATAGCCTCGGTGACATCAGAGGCATTGTCATCGTCGTCATCGAAGAGAGCGTCGACATCGTCGGTGGAAATGGTGCCGGTCTCGGTCTGCTTGCGAGCAGCCTCTTCCCTCTCCTTCCTGACACGCTCAGCCTCCTGCGCTTGACGGGCAGCAGCCATGGCATTTGCGTTCCTAACAGACGCGGCAGCCTTGGGGCGCTCATCCTCAGGTACGTATGCAGAGCTCGGCACACCCTTCTCCCAGTAGAGCTCGAGCACCCTCTTCTCCTTCCTGAACTCGGCCTTCTTAAGCGGCAACTGGTCGCAGTGGACGCGCTTCTCAAAGCCCCATTCGGGGATGAGAACATCAAATGCGGACTCGTACACACAGATAACAATACCTTCTGTGATGAGATCGCCGTTGACCTCCTGTCTCTTCTTGTCCATCTTGCGGCAGGATTCAATGTGGATGCTCTGTTCCTGAGCGTTTTGAGCAGAATCCTTCTTGGTGTTACAGGATTCAATGGTCTTGACGAGGGCCTCGAGGTCCTCAGTGTACTCGATCTTGCCCTCGGAAAGAGCAACCTCGAGCTGTCGGTGAACAATAATGTCGGCGTAGCGCCGAGTGGGGCTTGTGAAATGAGTGTAGAGCGGCAAGTTCAGAGCGAAGTGAGGCCACAGCTGCTTGGCCGTCTTGCCAGCGATGAAGTACTTGGCGCGCTGCATCGACTTGAGTACAAGAGTCTCCATTCCCTTGCGGACATCGGCGTCGTCAACCTTGAAGAGGCTGTTGTGCAGGCTGCCGCTGCCGGAAGTCTCAACCTCATAGCCAATCGCATTCATGCGATCAGCAAAGGTCTGCAGACGACGGGCGTTCGGCGGGCCCTGACGGCGCAACAGTGCCTTCTCGGGAAGAGCCTCAGCCAAGCGCTGGGCAACGAAGGTGTTGGCCTTGTGCATAAGCTCCTCAACAAGCTCAGTGCCAGGGGTCGAGTCAAAGATGTTGTGCTTGATGGGAATGTTCTCGTCGTCAAGCTGTTGCATGAGACGGAGAGGGGCAATAGGCTCGCCACCCGCACCAAGACGGGCCTCAGTGAACTTTTGAGCAACAGCCTATAAAGTATTAGCATCTAAGCCAGTAAATTAGACTCACGTGTACTTACGTTGAGGATCTGAATATCCTTGAGCTGGATAGATTCGTGCTTCCAGTCAGCCTGGCCGTTCAAGGCAGCATCGATCTCGTCCACAGTAATCTTGGCGGTGCTCTTGATTATACTCTTGCCAACCCAAGCGTCGCCCTCGGCAACAGCGCCGGTGTGGGGGTTGACACGGAAGAGCACACTGACAGCGAGGCGCTCCTCACCGGGGGTCAATGAGCAAACCTCACCAAAGATCTTTGGGGGCAGGAGAGCACAGGTACGGTTGACGAGGTGAACAGCCGTGCCACGCTTCTTGGCCTCACGATCGACCAGGGAGTTAGGCTTGACAAAGTGAGTGACATCAGGGATGTGAATGCCAATGTCGATCTTGCCGTCAGGCTGGGTCTTGATGTGAATGGCGTTGGCAAGCTCGGGAGAACCGTCGAGGTCGAGAGTAACGGCCTTCTCATCACGGAAATCACGGCGAGTTGCAAGGGCCGTCTCATCCTCCTTGGCGAGGGACCAATCTTGCAGGCCGACGCTGCGCAGAACGGCCTCAGAGAATTCATCAGAGGAGAAGTTGTTGTCGCGGAGCAGGGCGTCGGTCTCCACCTTAAGGTCGCCCATGCGGCCAAGCTGCTCGACGAGGGTACCGAAAGGATGCAGAGAAGTAATCGGCCAGCGCTTTATGCAAGCAACAAAAATTCGATCCGCGTAATCCTGGTGCTTCTCCACGAAGTCGCGAGGGGCCTGCTCCGTGGGAATGGCAATGAGCGGCACGCGCTTGTCGGTAGGCTTGAACCAAACGATTTTGGGCTTCTCCTGGGAGCGGTTGTCTTGATGACGGTTGTTGCCGCCATCTCTGGCGGCTCTCTCGGCCTCCTGCTTCTCCTTGGTAGCCTGACTGCTCGGACGGAGCAGACCAAGCGTACCCGAGAACATCTGGCCAGCAACACGCTCAATAACAGCGACGATGTGTCCAGCATACAGGGGCTTCGCCTCGTCGTTGATTTCCTCCTCCTCGACAAGAAGCAGGCTCTGGCCCTCGACCTCGACATCGTCGTTCTTCTTCTGGGTGGGGCGCTGGCGCAGACTGCCGCGACGACGAATGCCGCCCTCCTGCTGGGTGTTGTCGTCATTGTTGTTGGACGATTGGTTCTGTCCGTTGGTCGATCCAGATCGGGTATCAGTGATGTCCTTGCGCTTCTTCTTCTCTTCCTTCTCGCGCTTCTGAGACCATACTTCGTCAACGTCGAGCAGCTCGACGGCGACCAGGTCACCCTCAAGGGCACGGTTGCGATCCTTGCTACCGCAAATAAAGATATCGGCATCGAGCAAACCGTCCTGGGTGGAGACGTAGGCGTCACTGCGGTTCTTCTTGTTCACGCGGAGGATACCAGACACAAGCTGGCCGTCGCCGAGAAGAGCCGGGAGAGTGGCCTGGGGGAGGTAAGGAGTGAAGAGGGTCTTTCTCTGCTGCTGTTGCTGCTGGTTGCCGCCGAGCTGACCGCCGTGCTGGCCACCCTGAAGACCGACGAATTGCTGGCCGTTCATCTGGGCCTGCAGAGCTTGGAGCTGCTGGATCTGCATGGGGTTCAGCTGCTGACCGGGGTACATCTGCATGGGAAGCATCTGGCCGGGCATCTGCATAAGCTGAGGTTGACCGGGGTACTGGAACGCGCCAATGCTAGAGATGGACTGGTTAATGGAACCACGAGAGCGGTGTCCCGGCTGGAAGCCACCCTGCTCCTGGCCTTGGTTTCCGCCCTGGTTGCGCCAATTGCCGTCAAAGTTGCGAGAGCCGGTTCTGGCGTGACCGGAGCTGCCGCGGCGTCCGAAGTCGTTCTGGTTATCACCAGAGAAGCCGCCACGACCACCAGAAGCGCCGCCCCCACGGCCGTTGACAGCCATGCTCTGGCTGCGGCCATGTCCTCCGCGTCCACGACCGGCACTGGTGCCCTGAGCAATCGGGGCTTCGGGCTGGGTCGGAGCGGGGGCGGGGGCGCCACCCTCGGCAGCGTCGCCAGAGGCGCCGGGGCCGGGAAATTGGAAACCCGACGTTGTGCGCTTCTGCTGGGCAATTTCAGCCGCCTTCTTCGCATCGGCGAGCGCAAGAGAGTGACGTCTCTGATGGCCACCTCCGGCGCCGCCACCACGGCCTCCGCGACCACCGGCGTTTTCTCTGCCGCTGGGAGCACCGGCAGCGGCATCGTTGTTAAAAGCCGAGCCCGAAGCACCTGAGGAGGGGGCGGGAGGGGGACCCATTCCCATGTTGGGAAGTGCCGACTGATTACGGCGATGTGACATAGGCTGCGTGGGAGGGCCGCCCATAGATACATTTTGCTGTGGGAGCTGTTGGGGGAACTGGAAGCCGCCCTGCGGCGCCATCCCCGGCTGCAGGTTGAAAGCACCACCTGGGCCGAGCTGCTGCGCGGGGGGCATCATTCCCATGTTCATGTATTGCTGAGTAGCTTGGATCTGCTGCTGCTGTTGCTGCAACAGCTCAATCTGCTGCTGGATAGCTAGCTGTTCCACTGCGGAGAAGACACATTGTCAGCACGGTGATGATGATGATGATGACGACGGGGCGACAAGGAGCAAGGTGGGGTAGCGAGAAGCTCGGCGGGAGATGAATTGAAGGCTGGGAGGTGATTCAGGATTGAACTTACTGCCCGGGTTGGCAAACATGCTCATCAACGGAGTCAGCTCGGAGGGGCTTCTCCTGTGCGCAATGTGAAGCCGGCGGCCGGTAGGGCCTGGGACGCCGCCCGCAGGCGGCTGCTGCTGGGGCTGTTGTTGCTGCTGCTGCTCCATGGTGAGCAGTCAGGCAGATGAAGGATTGATGATGGTATTGTATTGCACGTCAAGTGCGTCGGATAGGTATGGACGGAGCGACGGGCAGGAAGGCCGGGTAGGTGGGATAAAGGTCGTTTGGTCGTTGGCGTCGATGCTCGGAGAGCTGTGTGGGATGATGTGGCACGTATTGACGTATGTATTTGCGGACTAAAGACAGTGGAGAACTGGGATGGATGTGGTTTTGGTTTTTTGGTCTTGGAGTGTCCTGCGGTGGACGGTATCCGTAATGCGTTGCGTTGCGTAGTGTGGCGTTGCGTAGCGATTCAAAGAGGGTAGGTTGTTTGTCTGATGGTCAGAGAGGGATTGGATTGGGTTGTGTTGGGATGGATGGGGGGAGGAGGGAGACGATTGTCGGCACGACGATCAAGGTTGAAAGGGAAAGGAGCTCGCAAGGAGTGTGCGATGTGATGGTTGAGGTGGGAAAAACGGGTGAGGCAGACGGACGTGAAGAGAAGACGAGGCAGGATGGGAATGTCCTCTCTGGGCGAGCGAGACTGACGGGGGGTTTGTTGCGAAAGGCGAGTCGGGTCGGGGGTGTGGAGTAGAGAGGAGGAGGAGGAGCAAGGACACTAGGTACGGCGACGGTGGAGGGGGACAAGCAGGAGCAGGAGCAGCAGCAGTAGCAGCGACCCCGGGCGAGTGGGCAGCGGGCAGGTGAGGTAAGGTAAGGCGAGGTAATGGAAAGGTGCCTCGACTCCTGCTCCAGAGAGCTGCAGTTGTGCGGTGCAGGCAGTCTTGCGTCAGGTTCCTCCTTCACATTTTGGCAGGTACCTTAGCTACAAGTGTTGAAGTCAGAGAGGTAGAGAGAGACCTACGTATGCGACAAGGCATGGGATGTTTGAAGCGGTCGGTACTATTCTGAGGCATGTACACTACCTTCTTTCCGTCCACAGTGGCACCTTGTTGTGCATTTGCGTCTACCTAACGTAGCCCGGAGCCACAGCGCTGGTTCTGGCAGCCGTGATGTTGCCGCATGCCGACACGACCACCTACACCTACGTACGACGGGGAGAGAGAGGTGCAGTCAGTAGCCGTCACAAAATACAACCAACCCCAAGCTACCTCCTGCGCTACCGACGACACATGTACCTTGCCTGACTTGGGGTTGAGTTCAGGACTCAAGTCAGGTCTCCAGGTCTCCAGTCAAGTTCGACGGAAGTGGGGAGAGTCCACGCCGCGCGCCGCACGCCAGAGCAAGAAAGACCAGGTCAGGGCTCCCGGGTTCGAGGGAGGTACTTTGGGAACTTTGCTGATCAGTCCCTTGCCGTAGCGTGTCGCCCTAACGTCTTGCTACAGCACCAAGAGCACCTCCTAAGGCAGAAGCCGATGGCCTAGCGGCATGCTTCCCCAAGTCCCGTCATGTACCGCAGCTAAGGGTATTGAAACAGTCAGCGCCGCCGGCGGCTGCAACCTGCTACGTACCTCGGCGTCCCGTCTTCTTTGGACACCTGCTGCAGACAGATACGGGGGCCATCTCTGGGTCCAGAATCAGATGCAGGGCACACGACGAAGACGGGGAGACGAGTCGACCACAGAGACATGTAGCGTGTTTCCGAGAGATGGATACTTGCGCAGCGACATGACAGGCCGGCCGCAGTCCGCTTCGACGAGATGGCTGCTCTCTCCTTTCGTTATTCGTTCCCGTGGATATCAAAAGCATGGAACTGGTAGAGAGAATTGGTAGACAAGGCAGGCCTGGCAAAGCCAGTCTGGGTGCCAAGGAGCTCCGCCAGGACTCAAGATTCAGAACACCGCGTGACTCTTGGACAGGCTGCTGGACAGAAATATGATACAAGAACGATTGAGTCCCCCGAGTCCCCAGCACCGTTGTGGAGTCCACCTACGTACCTCCCGGACAGCATCGCTCCTCAATGGCATCACCCCAACCCAGAGTTGGAGATCCTCCCGTCTCTCTCTCAGACGATCTGTCCAGTCTCAGTCTGCTTGGGCGCTGGACTATTCTGTCAGTGCCAGGGCCACAAGCAGGGCAAGCCAAAGCGAGACATGCCACAAGCAAACTTCAGTCCGCACCAGACTTGGAAACTTGGAACGGCCCGCGAGTCCTTCACCGCCCGGCAATACCGTCGACCTGAGTCCTCAGACACTGCATCACATCATGGTCTCAAGGAGAATCTGGCAGCCATGGAACCCTTCAGGCTCAAAGCTTCAGGCTCCAGGCCCTTCCTTGTGAAGGAAGGACCTACCTTACCACACATAGTACCTTCTCTGCACTCAAAGCTACCTACCATGACTGGACTATTTAGGTGCCCGACCTTGGGCGACGGAGAGACCCACGCGCGGTCCGACCAACCAGCGGGGACGCTATACTGAAAACTGCTCGAGCCTGGAGCCGCTATAGGCTCAACAAGCCGCACTAGCCCCACCAAAACTGCAACCATGGCGACGTCTCTGGTTTTCTGGTCCTCTGTTTGACTCTGTGGCCAGACTGCCAGCGGCTCTTTTTATCTAATATTTTTTTTTTCTGTCCCCCCTTTCCCTTTCCTGCCCACGGGAACAGCTGCGAGCAGAAACGCTGCATCGCGGGTACAGGGTAGCAGTGCAGCAGGGGTCGTCGCTTCCAGCGCCCCCGAAAGAGCCCCAAGTCGCCGCGAACGGTAACATCTTCCCACCTGCGGACACCATCAAAGCGCGCCTGATACATCGTATTATTTTTCCCTGCTCCACACCCGCGCAGCGCACCCAACCCGAACTCGACGGTCTCAGTCTCGACCTTGCCCAGTTGACGACGCAGCACCACCGAACGTAGCCAACCCCAAACCGACAAGCCCCTTCCAAAGAACCCCCCCCCCCGAGGCCGCACAGGAGCACAGCCTCGTC